>WNWK01004248.1:0-120000 GCA_009830355.1 Cherax destructor | reverse complement strand
CCTTTGTAACTTGTGAGTTCATTACCTTTGTAACTTGTTAGTTCATTACCTTTGTAACTTGTGAGTTCATTACCTTTGTAACTTATGAGTTCATTACCTTTGTAACTTGTGAGTTCATTACCTTTGTAGCTTGTGAGTTCATTACCTTTGTAACGTGTGAGTTCATTACCTTTGTAACTTGTGAGTTCATTACCTTTGTAACTTGTGAGTTCATTACCTTTGTAACTTGTGAGTTCATTACCTTTGTAACTTGTGAGTTCATTACCTTTGTAACTTGTGAGTTCATTACCTTTGTAACTTGTGAGTTCATTACCTTTGTAACTTATGAGTTCATTACCTTTGTAACTTGTGAGTTCATTACCTTTGTAACTTGCTCAGCTATCAAAACTTTGGAGTCCAGTCCCTGGACCCATTACGTACCTCTATAATCTTTTGAATACCGCCCACAGGATGGGTATGGGGTACATAATAAATATATCAAACTAACTAAAACTGCTTCTGTCCAGTCCTGGCTACTCTTCAGGAATAATACGCGTCCGGTTTCAGAACAAATCCCTTAAATTGACATTATATATGGAGGGTTTTTATACACATATTTTTAACAACTCTGCGTAATACCCCATCACTGCTATATCAAAACACTGTAAATTGATTTCATCTTCCATCCCTGCTACACCAACAATACTCTACAGTACCCTCATCCTCCATCCCTGCTACACCAACAATACTCTACAGTAACCTCACCCTCCATCCCTGCTACACCAACAATACTCTACAGTAACCTCACCCTCCATCCCTGCTACACCAACAATACTCTACAGTAACCTCACCCTCCATCCCTGCTACACCAACAATAATCTACAGTACCCTCACCCTTCATCACTGCTACACCAACAATACTCTACAGTACCCTCATCCTCCATCCCTGCTACACCAACAATACTCTACAGTAACCTCACCCTCCATCCCTGCTACACCAACAATACTCTACAGTAACCTCACCCTCCATCCCTGCTACACCAACAATACTCTACAGTACCCTCACCCTTCATCACTGCTACACCAACAATACTCTACAGTACCCTCATCCTCCATCCCTGCTACACCAACAATACTCTACAGTAACCTCACCCTTCATCCCTGCTACACCAACAATACTCTACAGTACCCTCATCCTCCATCCCTGCTACACCAACAATACTCTACAGTAACCTCACCCTTCATCCCTGCTACACCAACAATACTCTACAGTAACCTCACCCTTCATCACTGCTACACCAACAATACTCTACAGTACCCTCATCCTCCATCCCTGCTACACCAACAATACTCTACAGTAACCTCACCTATCTTCTATCACTGTTGCACCAACAGCACTTCTTAAAGTGCACCTGATGGTAGACAGGAACCACCCAGGGAGGTACTACCATCCTGTGGTAGTAGGATGGTAGACAGGAACCACCCAGGGAGGTACTACCATCCTGTGGTAGTAGGATGGTAGACAGGAACCACCCAGGGAGGTACTACCATCCTGTGGTAATAGGATGGTAGACGATTACCACCCAGGTAGGTACTACCATCCTGTGGTAGTAGGATGGTAGACAGGAACCACCCAGGGAGGTACTACCATCCTGTGGTAGTAGGATGGTAGACAGGAACCACCCAGGGAGGTACTACCATCCTGTGGTAGTAGGATGGTAGACAGGAACCACCCAGGGAGGTACTACCATCTTGTGGTAGTAGGATGGTAGACAGGAACCTCCCAGGGAGGTACTACCATCCTGTGGTAGTAGGATGGTAGACAGGAACCACCCAGGGAGGTTATACCATCTTGTGGTAGTAGAATGATAGACAGGAACCACCCAGGGAGGTACTACCATCCTGTGGTAGTAGGATGGTAGACAGGAACCACCCAGGAGGTACTACCATCTTGTGGTAGTAGGATGGTAGACAGGAACCACCCAGGGAGGTACTACCATCCTGTGGTAGTAGGATTGTAGACAGGAACCACCCAGGGAGGTACTACCATCCTGTGGTAGTAGGATGGTAGACAGGAACCACCCAGGGAGGTACTACCATCCTGTGGTAGTAGGATGGTAGACAGGAACCACCCAGGGAGGTACTACCATCCTGTGGTAGTAGGATGGTAGACAGGAACCACCCAGGGAGGTACTACTATCCTGTGGTAGTAGGATGGTAGACAGGAACTACCCAGGGAGGTACTACCATCTTGTGGTAGTAGGATGGTAGACAGGAACCACCCAGGGAGGTACTACCATCTTGTAGTAGTAGGATGGTAGACAGGAACCACCCAGGGACGTACTACCATCCTGTGGTAGTAGGATGGTAGACAGGAACCACCCAGGGAGGTACTACCATCCTGTGGTAGTAGGATGGTAGACAGCAACCACCCAGGGAGGTACTACCATCCTGTGGTAGTAGGATGGTAGACAGGAACCACCCAGGGAGGTACTACCATCCTGTGGTAGTAGGATGGTAGACAGGAACCACCCAGGGAGGTACTACCATCCTTTGGTAGTAGGATGGTAGACAGGAACCTCCCAGGGAGGTACTACCATCCTGTGGTAGTAGGATGGTAGACAGGAACCACCAGGGAGGTACTACCATCCTGTGGTAGTAGGATGGTAGACAGGAACCACCCAGAGAGGTACTACCATCCTTTGGTAGTAGGATGGTAGACAGGAACCTCCCAGGGAGGTACTACCATCCTGTGGTAGTAGGATGGTAGAGAGGAACCACCCAGGGAGGTACTACCGTCCTGTGGTAGTAGGATGGTAGACAGGAACCACCCAGGGAGGTACTACCATCCTGTGGTAGTAGGATGGTAGACAGGAACCACCCAGGGAGGTACTACCATCCTTTGGTAGTAGGATGGTAGACAGGAACCACCCAGGGAGGTACTACCGTCCTGTGGTAGTAGGATGGTAGACAGGAACCACCCAGGAGGTACTACCATCCTGTGGTAGTAGGATGGTAGACAGGAACCACCCAGGAGGTACTACCATCCTGTGGTAGTAGGATGGTAGACAGGAACCACCCAGGAGGTACTACCATCCTGTGTAGTAGGATGGTAGACAGGAACCACCCAGGGAGGTACTACCATCCTGTGGTAGTAGGATGGTAGACAGGAACCACCCAGGGAGGTACTACCATCCTGTGGTAGTAGGATGGTAGACAGGAACCACCCAGGGAGGTACTACCATCCTGTGGTAGTAGGATGGTAGACAGGAACCACCCAGGGAGGTACTACCATCCTGTGGTAGTAGGATGGTAGACAGGAACCACCCAGGGAGGTACTACCATCCTGTGGTAGTAGGATGGTAGACAGGAACCACCCAGGGAGGTACTACCATCCTGCCAAATACGTGTGAAACGGAAACCTGTAAATATTTTACACAATGATAGGATTGCTGGTGTCTTTTCTTTCTGTCTCATAAACACACAAGAATGTTGGTACGTCCTGCTACTTCTACTTACATTTAGGCACACTACATATACATGTTCACGTATATGTACACATGCCCGTCTGAACTTTGTTCTGTTTTTTCTAAATAGATCTTGTTCTTTTTATTTCCTTCCATCTCCATGAGGAAGTGGAAAATAATCTTTCCTCTGTAAGCTATGTGTGTCGTAAGAGGCGACTAGAATCAAGATTTATTTTTTATAAATTTGGGATGTTTGAATGTGCGTGGATGTAGTGCAGATGATAAGAATGAGATGATTGCTAATGTTATGAATGAAAAGAAGTTGGATGTCCTGGCTCTAAGTGAAACAAAGCTGAAGGGGGAAGGGAAGTTTCAGTGGGGAGAAATAAATGAAATTAAGTCAGAGCTAAAGAATGGGTAGCAATAATTTTGAATGATCGGTTATGGAAGGAGAAGAGAGAATATAAATGTATAAATTCAAGGATTATGTGGATTAAAATAAGGGTTGGATGCAAAAAGTGGGTTATAATAAGCGTGTATGCACCTGGAGAAGAGAGGAATGTAGACGAGAGAGAGAGATTTTGGGAGATGTTAAATGAGTGTTTAGGAACCTTTGAACCAAGTGAGAGAGTAACTGTGGTAGGAGAGGGACCTAAATGCTAAAATGGAAGAAACGGTTAGGGAGGTGTGGTAGGTAAATCTGGCGTGCCAGGTGTAAATGATAATAGGAAGCCTTTGATTTTTTTTATAGAAAGGGGTTTGGTAATAAACAATACATATTTTAAGAAAAAAAAAAGGATAAGTATACAAGATATGATAGAGGGCGTAATGACAGTAATTTGTTGGAGTATGTATTGGTAGATAAAAGACTGAGGGGTAGACTTCAAGATATGCATGCTTATAGAGGGGCCACAGATATATCAGATCATTTTCTAGTTGTAGCTACAGTGAGAGTAAAAGGTAGATGGGATACAAGGAGAATGGAAACAGCAAGGAAGAGATAGGTTAAGGTTTATAAACTAAAGTAGGAGGCAGTTAGGGTAAGATATAAACAACTAATGGAAGAAAGATGGGATAGTGAGATCATAGGCAATGAGGTTGAAGAAGTATGGGGTAGATTTAAAAATGTATACATACATATATATGTATATATGTGTATATATATATATATATATATATATATATATATATATTTATATATATATATATATATATATATATATATATATATTATGGAATTATCGCAAACCAAGTGATACAGGATGCAAAACAACCATGGAGGGAAGTAGAATGATAGCTCTAGGCTTTTCGTGTTGCAATCAACACATCATCAGGAGCATGCATAATTGCAGAAAGAGGAGGATGTCACAGCAAGTCGTTCCCAGAGGATCGTCTTCACTCCAGTGAAGACGATCCTCTGGGAACGTACTTGCTGTGACATCCTCCTCTTTCTGCAATTTATATATTCATATATATACATATATATATATATATATATATATATATATATATATATATATATATATATATATATATATATATATATATATATATATATATATATATATATATATATATATATATATAATAATATATATGCTAGGAATTCGCAAGACAGGCGAATATCACAAACACTGATCTCGGCGAGGACCGACCTACGAACCTCATGACAAGGTACGCAGTGCTTTACCGACCGTACCACACTGGTCCAATACCTTGGCATCCAGCTTTCGCTAGACGTTATTCCAAGGCAGCCAGCTTTCAGGCAGGAAGGCTTACAGCTTTTCATCTCATCCCCTGCATGCATCGACACAACTAGAGATTTTTACAATGCTAGGAATTCGCAAGAGCAGGCGAAATATTCACAAACACTGATCAGTTTGTGTCGATGCATGCAGGGGATGAGATGAAAAGCTGTAAGCCATCTGCCTGAGCTGGCTGCCTTGGAATAACGTCTAGCAAAGCTGGATGCCAAGGTATTGGACCAGTGTGGTACGGTCGGTAAACACTGCGTACCTTGTCATGAGGTTCGTAGGTTCGAGTATCCGTCGGCCAGCCAGAGATCAGTGTTTGTATATATATATATATATATATATATATATATATATATATATATATATATATATATATATATATATATATATATATATATATATTGTGTGTGTGTGTGTGTGTGTGTGTGTGTGTGTGGTGTGATTTCGTGTATAGGGCAAGGAGGAATAACATCTTGTAGGAGTGTGGAAGAGCCAGTTGTGAGTGTGGGGAAAGTTCGTGAGGCAGTGGGTAGAATGAAAAGGGGTAAGGCAGCTGGGATTGATGGGATAAAGATAGAAATGTTAAAAGCAGGTGGGGATGTAGTTTTGGAGTGGTTGGTGCTATTATTTAATAAATGTATGGAAGAGGGTAAGGTACCTAGGGATTGGCAGAGAGCGTGTATTGTTCCTTTGTATAAAGGCAAAGGGGACAAAAGAGAGTGTAAAAATTATATGGGAATAAGTCCAGTTGAGTATACCTGGTAAAGTGTATGGTAGAGTTATTATTGAAAGAATTAAGAGTAAGACGGAGAGCAGGATAGCAGATGAACAAGGGGGCTTTAGGAAGGGTAGGGTGTGTGTAGACCAAGTGTTTACAGTGAAACATATAGGTGAACACTATTTAGAGAAGGGTAAAGAGGTTTTTATGGCATTTATGGATTTGGAAAAGGCACATGCCAGGGTGGATAGGGGGGTCAATGTGGCAGATGTTGCAAATGTATGGAATAGGAGGAGCGTTACCGAAGGCAGTGAAGAGCTTTTACGAGAAAAGTGAGGCTCAGGATAGAGTATGTAGGAGACAGGGAGATTATTTCCCAGTAAATGTAAACCTTATAGAAGGATGTGTGATGTCACCATGGTTGTTCAATAAATTTATAGATGGTGTTGTAAGAGAAGTGAATGCAAGGGTCTTGGCAAGAGGTGTGGGGTTAAAAAATAAAGAATCTATCACAAAGTGGGAGTTGTCACAGTTGCACTTTGCTGATGACACTGTGCTTTTGGGAGAGTCTGAAGAGAATTTGCAGAGGTTGGTGGATGAGTTTGGTAGGGTATGTTAAAGAAGAAAATTAAAAGTGAATATAGAAAGAGTAAGGTGATGAGGAGAACAAATAGATTACGTGATGAAAGATTGGATATCAGATTGGAGGTAAGAGAGTATGGAAGAGGTGAATGTATTCAGATATTTAGGAGTGGACGTGCCAACAGATGGGTCTATGAAGGATGAGGTGAATCATAGAATTGATGAGGGGAAAAGGGTGAGTGGTGCACTTCGGAGTCTGTGGAGACAAAGAACTTTGTCCGTGGAAGCAAAGAGGGGAATGTATAAGAGTATAGTTATACCAACACTCTTATATGGGTGTGAAGCATGGGTGGTGAATGTTGCAACAAGGAGAAGGCTGGAGGCAGTGGAGATGTCATGTCTGAGGGCAATGTGTGGTGTGAATATAATGCAGAGAATTCGTAGTTTGGAAATTAGGAGGATGTGTGGGATTACCAAAACTATTATCCAGAGAGCTGAGGAGGGGTTGTTGAGGTGATTCGGACATGTAGAGAGTATGGAACAAAATAGAATGACTTCGAGAGTGTATAAATCTGTAGTGGAGGGAAGGCGGGGTAGGGGTCGGATTAGGAAAGGTTGGAGGGAGTGGGTAAAGGAGGTTTTGTGTGCGAGGGACTTGGACTTCCAGCAAGCATGCGTGAGCGTATTTAATAGAAGTGAATGGAGACAAATGATTTTTAATAATTGATGTGTTGTTGGAGTGTGATCAAGGTAACATTTATGAAGGGATTCAGGGAAACCGGCAGGCCGGACTTGAGACCCGGAGATATGAAGTACAGTGTCTGCACTCTGAAGGAGGGGTGTTAATGTTGCAGTTTTATAACTGTAGATTAAGCGTGTCTCTGGCAAGACAGTGATGGAGTGAATGATGGTGAAAGTTTTTCTTTTTCGGGCCACCCTGCCTCGGTGGGAATCGGCCGATGTGTTAATAAAATAATAAATAATATATATATATATATATATATATATATATATATATATATATATATATATATATATATATATATATATATATAAATATATATATATATATATATATATAAATATATATTTATATATATATATATATATATATATATATATATATATATATATATATATATATATATATATATATATATATATATATATATATATTATATATATAGTATATCATTATGAGTAATATTAGTTAGTTACATATGGCAGAATTTAGCTAAACAAGATTTTGCGTTCCAGTCAATTTCTAGTCGGTCACAGTGACCTCAGGCTGCGTTCCAGCTGCGGGTACCAGTGAACCTAAGGCTGCATTCCAGCTGCGGGTACACCAGTGAACCTCAGGCATGCGTTCCAGCTGCGGGTACACAAGTGAACCTCAGGCATGCATTCCAGCTGCGGGTACACCAGTGAACCTCAGGCATGCGTTCCAGCTGCGGTTACACCAGTGAACCTCGGGCATGCATTCCAGCTGCGGGTACACCAGTGAACCTCAGGCATGCATTCCAGCTGCGGTTACACCAGTAAACCTCAGGCATGCGTTCCAGCTGCGGGTACACCAGTTAACCTCAGGCATGCATTCCAGCTGCGGGTACACCAGTGAACCTCATGCATGCGTTCCAGCTGCGGGTACACCAGTGAACCTCAATCATGCATTCCAGCTGCGGGTACACCAGTGAACCTCAGGCATGCATTCCAGCTGCGGGTACACCAGTGAACCTCAGGCATGCGTTCCAGCTGCGGGTACACCAGTGAACCTCAGGCATGCATTCCAGCTGCGGTTACACCAGTGAACCTCAGGCATGCGTTCCAGCTGCGGGTACACCAGTGAACCTCAGGCATGCATTCCAGCTGCGGTTACACCAGTGAACCTCAGGCATGCATTCCAGCTGCGGGTACACCAGTGAACCTCAGGCATGCATTCCAGCTGCGGGTACACCAGTGAACCTCAGGCATGCGTTCCAGCTGCGGGTACACCAGTGAACCTCAGGCATGCATTCCAGCTGCGGGTACACCAGTGAACTCAGGCAGCGTTCCAGCTGGGTACACCAGTGAACCTCAGGATGCATTCCAGCTGCGGTACACCAGTGAACCTCAGGCACGCTTCCAGCTACGGGTACACCAGTGAACCTCAGGATGCATTCCAGGCTGCGGGTACACAAGTGAACCTCAGCATGCATTCCAGCTGCGGGTACACCAGTAACCTCAGGCATGCGTTCAGGCTGCGGGTACACCAGTGAACCTCATGCATGCATTCCACCTGCGGGTACACCAGTTAACCTCAGGCATGCATTCCAGCTGCGGGTACACCAGTGAACCTCAGGCATGCGTTCCAGCTGCGGTTATACCAGTGAACCTAAGGCATGCATTCCAGCTGCGGGTACACAGTGAACCTCAGGCATGCATTCCAGCTGCGGGTTACACCAGTGAACCCTTTAGGCATGCATTCCAGCTGCGGGTACACCAGTGAACCTCAGGCATGCATTCCAGCTGCGGGTACACCAGTGAACCTCAGGCATGCATTCCAGCTGCGGGTACACCAGTGAACCTCAGGCATGCATTCCAGCTGCGGTTATACCAGTGAACCTCAGGCATGCATTCCAGCTGCGGGTACACCAGTGAACCTCAAGCGATGCATTCCAGCTGCGGGTACACCAGTGAACCTCAGGCATGCATTCCAGCTGAGGTACACCAGTGAACCTCAGGCATGCGTTCCAGCTGCGGGTACACCAGTGAACCTCAGGCATGCATTCCAGCTGCGGTACACACAGTGAACCTCAGGCATGCATTCCAGCTGCGGGTACCAGTGAACCTCAGGCATGCATTCCAGCTGCGGTTACACAGTGAACCTCAGGCATGCGTTCCAGCTGCGGTACACCAGTGAACCTAGGCATGCATTCCAGCTCGGTACCCAGTGAACCTCAGGCATGTTCAGCTGCAGGTACCAGTGAACCTCAGGCATGCATTCCAGCTGCGGTTACTCAGTGAACCCAGGCATGCTTCCAGCTGCGGTACCCATGAACCTGCAGGCATGCATTCCAGCCTTCACATGAACCTCAGGCATGCGTTCCAGCGGTCACCAGTGAACTTCAGCAGCATTCCAGCTGCGGTTAACCAGTGAACCTCAGGCATGCGTTCCAGCTGCGGTACACCAGTGAACCTCAGGCATGCATTCCAGCTGCGGTTACCCAGTGAACCTCAGGCATGCGTTCCAGCTGGGGTACACCAGTGAACCTCAGGCATTGCTTCCGGTTACACCAGTGAACCTCAGGCATGCGTTCCAGTGCTGGTACACCATGAACCTCAGGCATGCATTCAGCTGCGTTACCAGTGAACCTCAGGCATGCTTCCAGCTGGGTACCACTGAACTTCAGGCAGATTCAGCTGGTTACACGTGAACCTCAGGCATGCGTTCCAGCTGCGGTACACCAGTGAACCTCAGGCATGCATTCCAGCTGCGGGTACACCAGTTAACCTCAGGCATGCGTTCCAGCTGCGGTTACACCAGTGAACCTCAGGCATGCGTTCCAGCTGCTGGAGCACCAGTGAACCTCAGGCATGCGTTCCAGCTGCGGTTACACCAGTGAACCTCAGGCATGCGTTCCAGCTGCTGGAGCACCAGTGAACCTCAGGCATGCGTTCCAGCTGCGGGTACTCCAGTGAACCTCAGGCATGCGTTCCAGCTGCTGGTACTCCAGTGAACCTCAGGCATGCATTCCAGCTTCACTTGTTTCTGTTTGTTGCATTGATATAAAATCGTTCATGAGGTCAGAACATGCAGGAGGAGAATGAAATAGGTGGAAACCATGTTTGAGGCCCACTGGTGTGTCCGGGGCTAGAAAGAAAAATGCCTTATTACAAGGCTGCCTAGCTCGTAGCATCTGTGGCTGAGTGGTCTAAAGCGTCACATTGGGGAGCTATGCCACCCCCCTCATGTAAGTTCGAATGCTATTGACTGTGATCTCTCTCTCTCTCTCTCTCTCTCTCTCTCTCTCTCTCTACACACACACACATATATATATATATATATATATATATATATATATATATATATATATATATATATATATATATATATATAACAACACTGCAGCTAGCCGAGGATTCGAACCCATGTCCTTTTCGCTCGCCTCATGGTGGGCCAAAACCGACAAGGGTTCAAATCCTCTGCTAGTCGCAGTGTTGTTATTGATTAAATACCACTCGTTCGTGATTACAATAATATATATATAGTATATATATATATGTCGTGCCGATTAGGTAAAACTTGCGATTTTGGCTTAAATAGCAACGCTCACCTTGCCATATAAGACAAGTGAAAATTTGTGTATGCAATAATTTCGCAAAAATCATTCTGAACCTAACGAAAAAAATATATTTCATTGTGTTTGTTTATTATTAAAAAAATGTTAACGTATCTAAAATATATTTAGTTGGGTTAGGCTAAATTAAATTGCGCTTGTTGTAATAAGGTTAGGTAGGTTTTCAAAGTTTCTCTTGGTACAAAATTATAAATTTTTACATTAACATAAATGAAAAAAATATATCTTTAAACGTATAAGAGAAAATTATAGAAAGGACTTAATTTTAAATGAGTTCTTGCTAATTGACCAGTTTTACCTAATCGGCACGACATATATATATATATATATATATATATATATATATATATATATATATATATATATATATATATATATATATATATATATATAGGATGGGGTCCACCTCTGGTCTAAATTGTGGGTCCCATAGCCTCGGAGAAGTGGATAAAAAGGCTTCAAGGAAGAATATTTAGATTTCTTTCTGAAGTATATATTTATTTATTTATTTATTTATTTATCAATAAAGCACCTACAGTAAGCCTTGTATTTGCCTCTACTCCTCCCTGCTCTGCTACCTGTGTCATCAGCCACCAAGGTAGTCATTCCTACAACAAGCACGTGTTGGATTGTCTAGCCAATTACTCCTACGACCAACCCAACATTTGATGGCAGTGGTGTGTCCAGCTGAGTGTAGAGGATCAAGTAGGAAAGGGAGAAATAGAGCTTTCTCAGCACTAGCATCCACGATTTTACTGCGTCCATGGTCGTCTCAGCAGCCTGCCTACGCTACAAGACGTGTGAGAAGCATTTTTGTGATCAAATTCTCGTAATTTTGAACATTGACGGAGTCAAGAGTTTATACAGCTATGTATGATAGTCTATGTAACTGTATTTGTGTATACCTAAATTAAATTACTTACATACCCTGGACCGAGTGTTGTCACGTATACACCTGTGCAGGAACGTCAAGCGACCTGTGACCAGCCTGCCTCACCTCTCAACCTTCTACCGTCTCCTGAAGGGATCCTGCTAGCTAAAGTAACGAGATGTTTGGTTTTAGTTTGTTTTCCGTGTGTTACTGTCTTCTATGTGTTACTGTCTTCTATGTGTTACTGTCTTCTATGTGTTACTGTCTTCTATGTGTTACTGTCTTCTATGTGTTACTGTCTTCTATGTGTTACTGTCTTCTATGTGTTACTGTCTTCTATGTGTTACTGTCTTCTATGTGTTACTGTCTTCTATGTGTTACTGTCTTCTATGTGTTCCTGTGGTCGGGTGTGGACCAGAGCCCCTGAGTTGAGGTTTTATTAACGGTCCTAGTACTGATGCTTGAGGAACCCCACTCATTACATGCACCTATTCCAAGAACTCTTCTCAGACATTCATTTGTTGTTTCTTGCCTGTTAGGCATGCCTTGGTCCATTGTAGTGATTTCCTTGTTATTTCTGCCTGCTACTCTAACTTTTGGAGCTGTGTCAAAAGCCTTCCTACAGTACAAGAAAATGCAATATACCTACCCCTGTCCCTACTGCCTTACTTTGGTTACCTTGTCGTAGGAAGGTATGTGATACAGGCTTTACCATCTCTAAAGCCGTGCTGGCTGTCTTGCATGAACCCTCTCTGTTCCAGGTGCATACTGTACCCATCAGTGACACTTTCTTTCTTAATAATCTTAACTTTCGTTATTAACGATTGGGATTACATTTGCTGTCTTCAACACCTCCAGCAGTTGCCTTGTATCGAAAGGATCGTCGAAGATTGTTGCTAGTGCCACCCAGTAGCTTCTTCGCCTCCTCCCCAGTTGTATGTATTGTGTCCAACACTAGCTGGTGAACTCTACTGATTTGATTTGCTGGTAGCCTTCCGGTCTCCTGGAGTTTACCTGGAGTTTGCCTGGAGAGAATTCCAGGGGTCAACGCCCCCGCGGCCCGGTCTGTGACCAGGCCTCATGTTGGACCAGAGCCTGATCAACCAGGCTGTTACTGCTGGCCGCACGCAATGAGAATACTTCCGTAAATTTCTTGCTGAACTCCTCAGACGTCCTGGTCATTCCTTGTGAGCTCCCCTCCTTCCTTCTTCACCCTAATTACCTGTTATGTGACTGTTGTCTTCCTTTTAATGTGGCTATATAAAAACTTTGGGTAGGATTTCGCTCTAAATGGTTATGTCATTCTCAAATTGATTGTGTGTAGGGGGGAGGGTAGTCACCTATTTGTGGTTACAGGGGTCGATTCACAGTTCCTGGCCCCACCTCTTCGCTGGTCGCTACTAGGTCTACTCTCTCCCTCCTTCATAAGCTTTATCGTACCTCTTCTTAAAGCTATGTATGAATCCTGCTTCCACTACATCAATCAATCTCCAGATTGATGTAGTGGCTGAAGAAATACTTTCTAAGATTCCGATGACTCATCTGAGTCTTCAACTTCCAATTGTGACCCTTGGAACATCCTGTCTTTGTCCACCTTGAAAATTCCTCACAGTATTTTATATGTCGTTATAATGTCTTCCCTATCCCTCCAGTCCTCCAGTGTCGTCAGGTAGATTTCCCTTAACCTTTCTTCATCGGACATTCCCCTTAGCTCCGGGACTAGTCTTGTTGTAAACCTTTGCACTTTCCCTAATTTCTTGACATGCTTGACCAGATGTGGTTTTCAAACTGGTGCTGCATTCTCCAATATGGGCCTGACGTACACGGTGAACAGTCTTGAACAATTCCTTACTGAGGTGTCGGAACGCTACTCTTAGGTCTGCCAGGCGCCCATTTGCAGCAGCAGTTATTTGGTTGATGTGCGCCTCAAGAGATGTGCTCGGTATTATACTCACCCAAGATTCTTTTCCTTGAGTGAGGTTTGCAGTTTGAGTGCCGAGGGCGGAGGCTGAGCCAGAGCGAGTTAGTCACATTTCAGCAGTGAGAAGGGCGACTTCCCCTACAGGAACCTTGCGCTGGGAATTACCATTCGTACACCATACGACCCACAGCAGGCAAGGGACGCACTACCTGGAGCAGGCAGTTGCGTGACGCATACAGGTAGTTCTCAGGTATTCCCCGACCCCAACACTACCATGTGAGTATCGGTGAATGCATTCAGGTGTACACACGTGTATAGAGGTGGCACTATCACGACCAGAGACCTACCATAGCAACTGTCTTATACGACAGTCTTCACACTGTCTCCTGTGTGGGAATTGAGGTGAGTTTATTTCAGGAGCTAGAGTGAGGCGGTAGGCTCTAGGCTGAAGTTCGTGACTGAAACAGGGACCACTAACCCTACTAGTCGTGAACCCACACATACGCACAAGCCTCTATTCTACACAGGTTGTGTGTATTTCGTCCAGCACTTGTTGGTCTACCCTACAATTCCGGCTTTCCGGTGTCCTTTCTGTCTCCACTGCAAATACTTATCTTTAAATCTCATGTTGAGTTCCTCATATACTTCTCAGTCGTCTCTTGTGAACTCCTCTCCTTCCTTCCTCAGCCTGATTACCTGGTCCTTCATTGTTATTTTCCTCCAGATGCGGCTCATCAACAGCTTCGGGTCAGACTTCCTATGTCGTTTTCGTGTTGCCGCTGGTCCTTCCTCCTAATCTGTGCATATTTGTTTCTGGCTCTTCAACTATTCTCTTTATTTTCCTGGGTTCTTTGTTTTCTATACTTTTCTATTCTCTAGTGCACTTAGTTTTTGCCTCTCTACACCTTTGGGTGAAACAAGGGCTTGTTCTGGTCTTCCCATTATTTCCGTTGCCCTTGGGAACGAACCTTTTCTCTGCTTCTTTGCGTTTTGTTGTTAAGTAGTTCACCATTTCGTTTACTGATTTTCCCACCAATTATTTTTCCCACTGAATCTCTTGCAGGAAATTCCACATGCCTGTGTAGTCCCCCGTTTTGTAGTTTGGGTTATTTCATCCTACTTCTGATACACTCTCCAAATGTAACTTTACTATGTATTCGAAGTTCAGGACCACGTGATCACTAGCTCCGAGGGGCCTCTCGTAAGTGATGTTCTCAATGTCAGAGCTACTCAAGGTGAATACGAGGTCCAGTCTTGCTGGTAGTGTCCTTAGCATGTTGATGCATGAGGTTTTCCAGTACCACCTCCATCATCTTGGCTTTCCACATTTCAGGTTCCCCATGTGGCTCCAGGTTTTTCCCAGTCAATCTCCTTGTGATCGAAATCATCCACAACTAGTAACTTTGCCTCGCCCATATGGGCCCTTCTGGCCACGTCAACTAGTTTGTCCACCATTGCTCTGTTGCTCTCGTCATATTCCTCTCTTAGCCTGCTGCAGTTCTGTGGCAGGTTATACATCACTGTAATCACCAGCTTAGGACCCCCAGACTAAATTGTTCCTATTATGTAGTCCCTATCGCCCATTCTGTGCATTCCTTCCATTTCCTCAAATCCCTACTGGTTTTTGAATGAGCAGTGCAACTCCTCCTTCCCCTCTATCTTTCCTCAGAATCTGATATCTGGATGGAAAGATTGCATCTGTTATCCCTGTGAATTTCATTTCTGTTAGTGCTATAATGTCTGGGGACATCATCTTGATTCTTTCATGCCATTCCTCACATTTATTTGTTATTCCGTCTGCACTGGTGTACTAAACCTTTAGCTTCTTTCTTAATATTGTGGTCTGGGGGGGTACGTTGGGTTTAGGGGAGTGGGAGACTTGGCATGATACTATGGGGGGGTTGCTGTGAAGGTGGAGTTTGTGGTGAAGGGGGTGGGGGCTGTGGATACAAAATGTGGGTTGTTTTGGGTTAGTTTTCTGTGTGTGTGTTAGTGTACTCACCTATAAGTGGTTGCGGTGGTCGATTCACAGCTCCTGGCCCCGCCTCTTCGTTTTGCGTGCATGTGTTTAAATTCGTGCACACATACACGCATGTATACAAATGCACACATACACTCTAATACATACGAGTAAACATTTGAAAGTGTACATACGTACAGGAATTCTTAAACATAAACGTATACATATTTTTAATATTTTGCTGCATTGAAATTTTATGACCACCTCCACTATGAAGTAGAGGAGGCTGGGCTTGTGCAATATGGGGATACCTTTCTTGGATCGCTCAGCGACCGCACTGCATCTGGTAGTCTAGATGACTATCTCATGTTGGAGAGTTAATAAACAGTCACGTGTTAAACGTAAAGCAAAGTGTTGCTGGTTCAAAAAAAAAAAAAAAACTTGCAGAAACATTATGTTATCTATTAGAGTTTGACACCTGAGTGATGTGACCTTGTTAATGTGCTTACCTAGTGAAGTGACACCTGAGTGATGTGACCTTGTTAATGTGCTTACTTAGTGATCATCAGCAGCCCCACCAGCTGTGGTGTTAGTGTTGTACAGATGGTTGAGTGTACCAGCACCTCCACCTCAGCTCACACTTGTTCCCCTCACTCACACTTTCCCTGGTCAGGAAGAACATCTTGAACATTATAACAGCCATTACAAGCATCGTCAAAGAGAAACGTACTGAAGAACATTTAAAAACAATAATTAAGTAAAATACAAAATGGTGAGAATAAATATGAAAACACACGAAGTCGGAGAGAAAGCGAACATAAAGAAGAAAAAATGCAAAATGATTACAAAATCAGCGAGCTTCATGAAGCTCCGAAGACTAGCAGGCGATGTCTTAAAGTTGAACAGCGATCATGAGTGTTCCAGGAACATCAACTCCGCCAACGTGCCTATGGAGGCAGCTTACTGGTTAACATTCCTCTGTGCTAGCGCTATGGGCCTTCACCTCACCCATCTCCATGATGGAGCTTATACCATTTGTAAGCTTAAAATTATACCAGCTATTGTTCTCTATTTAGTGTCGTGCTTGCTGGCTCTGAGTAACCTAGTGTTTCTGTATGCCTATGACTTTATCACTTTCGGATTCATTATCGTGATCGCGCCTGTCATTTTTGGATGCATTTTCTTCTTACTGATTTGTGGTGTGATGTTGTCCAATGCTCAAAAAATGGCCGACTATATGCAAGACATTCAAGAGGCTGGACTAACAGTTCATCCTAACAGCCATGCCTACTGCTTCATATTTACCTTCTTTTATGCTCTAACTTCTACAATTATCACTTTTATCGTATTTCCCTTCCCAAGACAGTCTATTCCGTATTTCGCAGTTCCTACTTTCCTGTGCAACTTCGTCCCTTATATTTTGGATAAGTACATGTTTGCCTTTATCGATACGTTGCAAATGTCACTGGAGAAGATTCAAGGATACATACGTGGAGTAGTAACCTGGAAGGTAGAAGAGGTGGAGGTTGTGGCAGCCTCGTGGCTCACCATCAGCAGCCTCGTCGACCACCATAACCAGGTCAGTGGCTGCCACTTACAAAAGCTCACTCTTAACAACACCAGTAAATTCAGATTGTATCATGAGTTTCTTATTTTCTGTTTATCGTGCAACCAGTGGCGGACCTACATTTTTAGGCACCCTGAAGCTTGAGCAATGTGGACTAAAGTCGCTTCTGGGGCCCCTCCGGGATTAGGGGCCCTTAAGCTTCATTAGTTTCATAGTAGATCCGCCTCTGTGTGCAACCTTCTAAAACAGAGAAAAAGGTTGACACTGAACAGAATGTTCAAACACAGCCTGTTAAAATAATTCTTGTCGAATCAGTGCACCCAAATATAAAATAATATTTTTTCTCGGAAGAGACATGTCTTAAAATATAATTATTACTATATTTATATGTACTCATTAAATTCGTAAGGGTCACGCAGCGCCTGGGGAATGGGAAGTAGGTATAAGAAAGGAAAGAGTAGCTCAGACTCCTTGAATCAAGATTTCTTTTTTACGACTACTTTTATTTCTGACGCCTATATAGTTCCCTCCAAAGATTAAGTTATGAGTATTAATGAACCTACAATATTCAGAGTTAGGTATGACCTTCACTTGGTGTATCCTTGCAGGTGTTTTCCTACGTACTGCACTTACGCCTGTCCATGTTGATGTCGCAGATGATGTCGGGCTTGTTCGTGTTGGTACAGTTACCTGACCCTAACTGCTTCAGGTTTGTGGTGATCCTGGCTGTGCCGCTGACGGAATTATTTATCAGGTCCTTGTTCATCAGCTTCGCCGGAGATAAGTTATGGTCAGCGGTAAGTAGAACAAAGTTATGTCGGCGGTAAGTTGATCGGGAAGACTAGAGTAAGGAGTTGAAGTTAAGTTATGGTGAGCAATAAGTTGTCTGGATGGACGAGGATGAGACTTAGTGGTGAGGCAGGTGGAAACCTGACATGCTGATCGTTCAGTGGTACAAGTGAATCAATCCTTGACATGTCAAGTCCGCAGTTTCGTGTTTAAACTTAAAGTTTCTGAGTGGTAGTTCGTGTGGACTCGTTAACAGAGGATCAACTTCTCTAAGTATCTCGTCATGTTAAAGTTACCAATTATACCATTTGTTAATTAGCTACTTTTCTTATTATACATATGATTGTAGTTATTGTGAGTTATTATTATTCGAGTAAATTACCTGCAGGAGGTTTACAGGGTATTACCTGAATTATTACCTGCAAGTAATTTGGGTGAGGTAAGTGGGACTTAATGTTGCAGTTTTATAACCGTAGTGTAAGCGCACCTCTGGCAAGACAGTGATGGACTGAATGATGATGAAAGTTTTTCTTTTTCGGGCCACCCTGCCTTGGTGGGAGACGGTCGATGTGTTAATAAATAAATAAATATATATAAATATATATATATATATATATATATATATATATATATATATATATATATATATATATATATCTAAGGTTCTTTTGGTACAAAAGATATTGTTGATATTTGAGAGTGGTGTTATCAGAAGTGTTGATATTTATCAGTGTCGTCCTTGATGTTTCCTGGACACAGCACCAGTGTGTTGAAGGAGCTCTGAGGGAAGTAATAGCCAGCTCTCCTGACCTGCTCTCCTTCCACTGTGGCCCCGAGGACAGGTATGGCCAAGAAAACAAGTGTGGCCAAGAAGACAAGCACGGCCAGGAAGATAAGTGTGACCACGGAGTCAAGTGTAGCTACGAAAACAAGTGTGATCACGAAGACAAGTGTGGCCACGAAGACAAGTGTGGCCACGAAGACAAGTGTGGCCACAGAGACAAGTGTGATCACGATTACAAGTGTAATCACGAAGACAAATGTGATCATGAATACAAGTGTAATCACGAAGACAAGTGTGGCCACGAAGACAAGTGTGGCCACGAAGACAAGTGTGGCCACGAAGACAAGTGTGGCCACGAAGACAAGTGTGGCCACGAAGACAAGATGTGGCCACGAAGACAAGTGTGGCACACTGCAGAAGACAAGTGTGGCCACGAAGACAAGTGTGGCCACGAAGACAAGTGTGGCCACGAAGACAAGTGTGGCCACGAAGACAAGTGTGGCCACGAAGACAAGTGTGGCCACGAAGACAAGTGTGGCCACGAAGACAAGTGTGGCCACGAAGACAAGTGTGGCCATGATGACAAGTGTGGCCACGAAGACAAGTGTGGTCACGAAGACAGGTGTGGTTCCGAAGATAAGTGTGACCACGAAGACAAGTGTGACTCACGAAGGGTAGTGGCTCGAAGAAATGTGCCACGAGGCAGTTTGACTCAAGGAGAAGGTGGCGCCGAACACGTGCTTCTGGAGGCCAGCACTCAACGTGCGAATGTTGGGGCAGGACGTCGAACCTCAACCTCCGTTGATGCAATTAATATTATTACTAGCTGTACCCGGCCAGCGTTGCTGTGGCTCAGTCTGGTTTCCATATATTCTTTCTCTCTCTCTCTCTCTCTCTCTCTCTCTCTCTCTCTCTCTTCATATATATATATATATATATATATATATATATATATATATATATATATATATATATATATATATATATATATATATATATATTTATATATAGTATATATATCTCCATGGGAAGAGGAACGGAATTCTTCCTCCGTAAGCCATGCGTGTCGTAAGAGGCGACTAAAATGCCGGGAGCAAGGGGCTAGTAACCCTTTCTCCTGTATATATTACTAAATGTAAAAGGAGAAACTTTCGTTTTTCCTTTTGGGCCACCCTGCCTCGGTGGAAACGGCCGACATGTTGAAAGAAATATGAATATATAAATATATATATATATATATATATATATATATATATATATATATATATATATATATATATATATATACATATATATATATATATATATATATATATATATATATATATATATATATATATATATATATATATATATATAAAATATATATAGGTAGTAGGTTGGTAGACAGCAACCACCCAGGGAGGTACTACCGTCCTGTCAAGTGAGTGTAAAACGAAAGCCTGTAATTGTTATACATGATGGTAGGATTGCTGGTGTTTTGTTTCTGTCTCATAAACATACAAGATTTCAGGTACATCTTGCTACTTCTACTTACACTTAGGTCACACTACACATTCATGTACAAGCATATATATATATACACACCCCTCTGGGTTTTCTTCTATTTTCTTACTAGTTCTTGTTCTTATTTCCTCTTATCTCCATGGGGAAGTGGAACAGAATTCTTCCTCCGTAAGCCATGCGTGTCGTAAGAGGCGATTAAAATGCCGGGAGCAAGGGGCTAGTAACCCCTTCTTCTGTGTATATTACTAATTGTAAAAGGAGAAACTTTCGTTTTTTCTTTTGGGCCACCCCGCCTTGGTGGGAAACGGCCGACGTGTTGAAAGAAGAATATATATATATATATATATATATATATATATATATATATATATATATATATATATATATATATATATATATATATATATATATATATATATATATATATATATATTCATCTTTTATTGTAAGATGTGGAGGCCTAAAACAGTTTTACTTTTTTTTTGGGGGGGGGCTCATAGGAACGTGACCCTATTTTTCCCATAAGTTCTTCAGTTCATAGAGATTGTCTGGTTTGCCGACTCTAGAACACGCACCGTCTCTGTAGTAAAATATTTAATATAGCGTATGTTGCTTTTACACTGTCCAAAAAAGCAAGTAAGTATATAAAAACACGCGCGTACTCGAATGCAACGTTGTGTCAAAATTTCAAAGCAATTGGTAAAGAACATTCGGAGATTTAAGATTTTTAACAAACGAACATTTACATTTTTATTTATATAGATTATTGTTATTGTATTGAGGGAGGAGCAACAAACACATATGGTTTATATAATGACTGGAAATAGAAGGCAATTAGGAAGGGGAAAGGAGGTTCAGTTCCTTGGATCAGAAGTCCGATACAAGTTGCACTAGACAAGCGACGGTGTCAGGGGTCTAGTCAGTGTTGACTGAGGACTGAACATAGAGATAAAATAATTGCTCAGTTTACATACACTGAGATATCTGCACCTCCTGATATTATAGATTTTCAAGAAATACCAAAAGGATTCTTGAGATGTAAAACTAGTCTGCCATATTAAGTTTGGGAATCAGAAGAGTAAATTTTAATGTTTTTATTTCTGTATGAAAAATAGCACAAGGGCCGCCGGGAGTCATACAGATCACATTGGTATTATTATTTGTGATACAAATATTTTTAATAATTATGCTGTTTGAGAGAGAGAGAGATAACAAGAGCATTTCACCCCTCCATGGAAGATGAGTTCATTTAATATCACATACCTGCAAGAGCCTCCCAAGCAGATCATTACAAGAAATACCTTCCTTCAATTATTTGTAAAAGCAACTGCTCAGGAAGAAATTTCTCGTCTAACTAGTAGTAATAATTTATCACAATACACAATATCACAAGTTCCACTGATGGAACTAAACAGGAGTGTACTGGCAGGGCTGCATCTGCTCTTGTTGCCACCTCCCTAGTTAAGAACGATTGCAACTTTGTAGAGTCAGGCATAAAAATTAACAACTGGGCGTCTACACTGCAAACTGAATTGTTTACCATCCTAATGACGCTAGAGCTAACTTATGACACTGAGCTTTACTCTATAATTATTACTAATTCTATGTCATCACTGAAGGCTCTTGACTCACATAATGACTCTAATAACACGCTCATTGGAGATATATGCACCCCTTGACATATCTGGAGTATATCTAAATGCCTTAGTATACTACTATAGATTTTCAAGAAATACAAAGAGGATTCTTGATATGTGAAACTAGTCTACCAAATATAGTTTGGGGATCAGACAAGTAAATTTAAATGTTTTTATTTCTGTATGAAAAATAGCACTAGAGCCGCTGGGAGTCATACAGAGCTACACATCACTGATCAGCAAAAATGCGGGGTAAAAGGAATTAATGTACAATTGTTATGGATTCCATCACACATTAGATTACTCCATGATAAAGTTGATATGTTAGCCGAGAAAAGTACCCTGAAGGAGAATGTAGAATATAACTGGTATATCTGTGTCTAGCATTAGGAATAATATTAGAAGAGAAGTAAATAATGAAACAGTGTTATAGGAATGCAATTAGAAGCCTGAATAGATCTATAACCCAGTATGATAACATGAACGTAGATAATTATATTTATGGAACAACTTGCAGTGTGAACAGACTGACTGATGTTGTAGTGGACAGGCTTAGGCTTAGTTACAAGTACTTCTGGCAGTTTGACATTCACATAGATGATGATCAAACCAAATGTAAAGAATGTGATCAGGCCTATGGTCACTCTCTTGAACACTATGTGCTTACTTGTCCACTTATTGAGGAATATAAAGACAGATAGTATAATAACTTATGTGACATGTCAAAATATCTTATTAATGAAAATAAGATACCAGATATACTAAGCAAATTTCCTAAATTTGTACTCCTGTTAACCCTTTTGGGGCCTAGTTCCTAGGATTTGTATCCATATGCTCTTGCGCTACCCTCCACAGGATGGATATGGGGTGCACAATAAACTAGCCACTTCGGTGGCAAAATCTAAACCTTTAGTTCTCACAGGTTGGGAGGAGTGACGTGGTTGGAGTTGATCAGTGTGGTGGTGACCTACCTGGTGATGCTGGTTCAGCTGAAAACACCAGACACCACCAGGTTTCATGACATACTGTCTTGCTCAAGCCAATTCTACGACATCCTCAACAACACAAAGGTTGATGTTCCCGGGACGTGGCGGGAGTCATTCTAAAGTTTGCTGTGGCACCAGCAGCAGCAGCACCAGAGGTTGGGCTTTTTCATTCATACTTCAGCTTTTTTATGAAAATTGAAGTATAAATGCTTTTGATTATTTGTTTTCATTTGTTCATTTACCAAGTAAGATAGAAACATAATATTGTATAAATTACCATTTTGAACATTAGTGAAGTTCTCGCCTGTCCAGCAAAATGATCAATAACTTTGCTGTACAGTTCTTATTTTCTCTGAAGGTTTTCCAATGCTTCTTCTCAATGACTAAATTAAGACTAAGTTTTGCAATCTTTCTTGACAAAAAAAATGTTTGGAATAACTTTTAATTTGCTTGAAAGCAGAGAAGCTGCGATCTACATCTTCAACGGAAACTTGAAACCCAGCACCGGCCTCCTGTGCTCCACTGGAGAGCTCCGTGTTTGAGTGCACCGGTTCGTGCTCCCTGAGAGCCGGTTCCACTGAAGCCAGCACCGGCCTCCTATGCTCCACTGAAGCCTAGCACCGGCCTTCTGTGCTCCACTGAAGCCTAACACCGGCCTCCTAAGCTCCACTGAAGAATAGCACCGGCCTCCTGTGTTCCACTGAAGCCTAGCACCGGCCTCCTGTGCTCCACTGAAGCATAGCACCGGCCTCCTGTGCTCCACTGAAGCTAGCACCAGCCTCCTGTGCTCCACTGAAGCCTAACACCGGCCTCCTGTGCTCCACTGAAGAATAGCACTGGCCTCCTGTGCTACACTGAAGCCTAGCACCGGCCTCCTGTGCTCTACTGAAGCCTAGCACCGGCCTTCTATGCTCCACTGAACCTAGCACCGGCCTCTGTGCTCACTGAACTAGCAGCTCGTGCCCAGGCAGCCTGGCCTCTGTGCTCCACTGAATCCTAGCACCGGCCTCCTTGCTCCACTGAAGCCTAGCACTGGCCTCTGTGCTCACCTGAAGCCTAGCACTGGCCTCCTGTGCTCCACTGAAGCCTAGTACTGGCCTCCTGTGCTCCACTGAAGCCTAGCACCGTCCTCCTATGCTCCACTGAAGCCTAGCACTGGCCTCCTGTGTTCCACTGAAGCCTAGCACTGGCCTCCTGATCCACTGAACCTAGCACTGGTCCTCCTGTGTTCCACTGAAGCCTAGCACTGCCTCCTGTGTCCACTGAAGTAGCACTGGCCTCCTGTGCTCACTGAACCTAGACTGGCCTCCTGTGCTCCACTGAAGCCTAACACTGGCCTCCTGTGATCCACTAAATCCTAGCACTGGCCTCATGTGCTCCACTGAAGCCTAGCACCGGCCTACTGTGCTCCACTGAAGCCTAGCACTGGCCTCCTCTGCTCCACTGAAGCCTAGTACTGTCTTCCTATGCTCCACTGAAGCCTACCACTGGCCTCCTGTGTTCCACTGAAGCCTAGCACTGGCCTCCTTGATCCACTGAACCTAGCACTGGCCTCCTGTGCTCCACTGAAGCCTAGCACTGGCCTCCTGTGCTCCACTGAAGCCTAGCATTGGCCTCCTGTGCTCCACTGAAGCCTAGCACCGGCCTCCTGTGCTCCACTGAAGCCTAGCACTGGCCTCATGTGCTCCACTGAAGCCTAGCATTGGCCTCCTGTGTTCCACTGAAGCCTAGCACCGGCCGTCTGTGCTCCACTGAAGCCTAGCACTGGCCTCCTGTGCTCCACTGAAGCCTAGCACTGGCCTCCTGTGTTCCACTGAAGCCTAGCACTGGCCTCCTGTGCTCCACTGAAGCCTAGCACTGGCCTCCTGTGCTCCACTGAAGCCTAGCACCGTCCGCCTGTGCTCCACTGAAGCCTAGCACTGGCCTCCTGTGCTTCACTGAAGCCTAGCACTGGCCTCTGCTCCACTGAAGCCTAGCACCGGCCTACTGTACTCCACTGAAGCCTAGCACTGGCCTCCTCTGCTCCACTGAAGCCTAGCACCGTCTTCCTATGCTCCACTGAAGCCTACCACTGGCCTCCTGTGTTCCACTGAAGCCTAGCACTAGCCTCCTGTGCTCCACTGAAGCCTAGCACTGGCCTCCTGTGCTCCACTGAAGCCTAGCACTAGCCTCCTGTGTTCCACTGAAGCCTAGCACTGGCCTCCGTGCTCCACTGAAGCCTAGCACTGGCCTCCTGTGTTCCACTGAAGCCTAGCACTAGCCTCCTGTGCTCCACTGAAGCCTAGCACTGGCCTCCTGTGCTCCACTGATTCCTAGCACTGGCCTCCTGTGCTCCACTGAAGCCTAGCACTGGCCTCCTGTGCTCCACTGAAGCCTAGCACTGGCCTCCTGTGCTCCACTGAAGCCTAGCACTGGCCTCCTGTGCTCCACTGAAGCCTAGCACTGGCCTCCTGTGCTCCACCGAAACCTAGCACTGGCCTCCTGTGCTCCACTGATGCCTAGCACTAGCCTCCTGTGTTCCACTGAAGCCTAGCACTGGCCTCTCGTGCTCCACTGAAGCCTAGCACCGGCCTCTTGTGTTAGACTGAAGCCTAGCACTGGCCTCCTGTGCTCCACTGAAGCCTAGCACCGGCCTCCCGTGCTCCACTGAAGCCTAGCACTGGCCTCCTGTGCTCCACTGAAGCCTAGCACTGGCCTCCTGTACTCCACTGATTCCTAGCACTGGCCTCCTGTGTTTACTGAAGCCTAGCACTGGCCTCCTTTGCTCCACTGAAGCCTAGCACTGGCCTCCTGTACTCCACTGATTCCTAGCACTGGCCTCCTGTGCTCCACTGAGCTCCTACTTGCCTCGCTTCCCACTAAGCTTTAATGCTCCTAGTGAACATATGGTTTAGCACTTGGCCTCAACGTGCCACTAGTGCTCTTCCTGCCCCACAGCTGGAGCATTTAGTCATCTGACCGAGCCCTCCCGCTGGCTTATAGGTCCAACCCTTTAAAAATTTTAGTTATAATTATAACCATTAGATACTGCTGCTATAAAAAGCATTGTTTGTTAAATACCTGATGTTTGTTAAACACCTGATGTTTGTAAACACCTGATGTTTGTTAAACACCTGATGTTTGTAAACACCTGATGTTTGTTAAACAACTGATGTTTGTAAACACCTGATGTTGTTAAACACCTGATGTTTGTAAACACCTGATGTTTTAAACACCTGATGTTTGTTAAACACCTGATGTTTGTAAACACCTGATGTTTTTTAAACACCTGATGTTTGTAAACACCTGATGTTTGTTAAACACCTGATGTTTGTTAAACACCTGATGTTTGTTAAACACCTGATGTTTGTAAACACCTGATGTTTGTTAAACACCTGATGTTTGTAAACACCTGATGTTTTTTAAACACCTGATGTTTGTAAACACCTGATGTTTGTTAAACACCTGATGTTTGTTAAACACCTGATGTTTGTTAAACACCTGATGTTTGTTAAACACCTGATGTTTGTTAAACACCTGATGTTTGTAAACACCTGATGTTTGTTAAACACCTGATGTTTGTAAACACCTGATGTTTGTTAAACACCTGATGTTTGTTAAACACCTGATGTTTGTAAACACCTGATGTTTGTTAAACACCTGATGTTTGTAAACACCTGATGTTTGTTAAACACCTGATGTTTGTAAACACCTGATGTTTGTTAAACACCTGATGTTTGTTAAACACCTGATGTTTGTTAAACACCTGATGTTTGTTAAACACCTGATGTTTGTAAACACCTGATGTTTGTTAAACACCTGATGTTTGTAAACACCTGATGTTTGTTAAACACCTGATGTTTGTTAAACACCTGATGTTTGTAAACACCTGATGTTTGTAAACACCTGATGTTTGTTAAACACCTGATGTTTGTAAACACCTGATGTTTGTTAAACACCTGATGTTTGTTAAACACCTGATGTTTGTTAAACACCTGATGTTTTGTTAAACACCTTATGTTTGTTAAACACCTGATGTTTGTTAAACACCTTATGTTTGTTAAACACCTTATGTTTGTTAAACACCTGATGTTTGTTAAACACCTGATGTTTGTTAAACACCTTATGTTTGTTAAACACCTGATGTTTGTTAAACACCTGATGTTTGTAAACACCTGATGTTTGTAAACACCTGATGTTTGTTAAACACCTGATGTTTGTAAACACCTGATGTTTGTTAAACACCTGATGTTTGTTAAACACCTGATGTTTGTTAAACACCTTATGTTTTGTTAAACACCTGATGTTTGTTAAACACCTGATGTTTGTAAACACCTGATGTTTGTTAAACACCTGATGTTTGTTAAACACCTGATGTTTGTTAAACACCTGATGTTTGTTAAACACCTGATGTTTTTAAACACCTGATGTTTGTTAAACACCTGATGTTTGTTAAACACCTGATGTTTGTTAAACACCTGATGTTTATTAAACACCTGATGTTTGTTAAACACCTGATGTTTGTAAACACCTGATGTTTGTTAAACACCTGATGTTTGTTAAACACCTGATGTTTGTAAACACCTGATGTTTGTAAACACCTGATGTTTGTAAACACCTGATGTTTGTAAACACCTGATACCCCCCTCCGCCCACAATGTAACATCGCATCAATAAACACTGCCCTGTATTTATTGTCTTCTTACCACGTGTGGGTATTTATGCCCTACTTTACATACTCTTCTTCCTTGGATATAATAAGAAAAATAATATAGACGGTGATGACCATGGAAGCAGGATAAACTACACCATATACATATATCTGTGACATTATAATGAAGGGTCGTACAAATAATACATATACATGATTAGCGGCGGAAGTATCGGGCTTCCTCTGCTCTCTGGGCTGAATGACCCACACGGGTTTGTGGCATCACGACATTATATAGTCCTGGGAGTGACTCAGAGGTTCCCAGTGACAAGGGAATATTTGGTGGTACAATGACATCAAATACAAACAGTAGTAATGAAAGAGTCCGTATGGCCTCTTTTGGGCACCACTCTGAGTGCTAGTTACCACGCGTCGTCTGACAATGTGCCAGAGATCCTCAAAATGGCGGCGGTCACCCCCGTCCCCTGAGCCCCTAATCCCTGAGCGGTCTCCTTCCGCGCGCTCGCGCCCCTGCCCCGCCGCGCCCGCCCGCCCGCGCCCCGCGCCCCTTGCCCGCGCCCGCGCTCGGTCCCACTCCCTTCCGCGTCGAGCCGCCCCTCGCTGCCTTCTGCAGCTCCTTCTGTGGATCGCCCCCGCCCCGCCGCACCCGGCCCCACGCCGCCTGCCCCCTCAGCCGGTCAAACAGACGGCCTCACACAGCCGGTCAGACAGACGGCCTCACACAGCCGGTCAGACAGACGGCCTCACTCAGCTGGTCAGACAGACGGCCTCACACAGCCGGGCAGACAGACGGCCTCACACAGCCGGTCAGACAGACAGCCTCACACAGCCGGTCAGACAGACGGCCTCACACAGCCGGTCAGACAGACGGCCTCACACAGCCGGTCAGACAGACGGCCTCACACAGCTGGTCAGACAGACGGCCTCACACAGCCGGTCAGACAGACGGCCTCACACAGCCGGTCAGACAGACGGCCTCACACAGCCGGTCAGACAGACGGCCTCACACAGCTGGTCAGACAGACAGCCTCACACAGCCGGTCAGACAGACGGCCTCACACAGCCGGTCAGACAGACGGCCTCACACAGCCGGTCAGACAGACGGCCTCACACAGCCGGGCAGACAGACGGCCTCACACAGCCGGGCAGACAGACGGCCTCACATAGCCGGTCAGACAGACAGCCTCACACAGCCGGTCAGACAGACAGCCTCACACAGCCGGTCAGACAGACGGCCTCACACAGACACTGTTCATTTCTTTAACTATTATTAAATGTTATTTCTTATTTATTTTTATTTATTTCCTTATATTTTTTTCAATATATATTTCTCCGTCAGCCCCGTCCTGCCCCGTCAGGCCCATCCTGCCCCGTCAGCCCAATCCTGGCTCGTCAGCCCCGTCCTGCCCCGTCAGCTCCGTCCTGCACCATTCTGCACCGTCAGGCCCATCCTGCCCCATCAGCACCAACCTGTCCCATCAGCCCTATCCTGGCTCGTCTCCCCCGTCAGCCCCGTTCTGCCCCATCAGCCCCGTCCTGCCCTGTCATCCCCGTCCTGTCCCATGAGCCCCGTCCTGTCCCATCAGCCCCATCCTGGCTAGCCAGCCCCGTCTTGCCCCTTTCTTCCCCGTCAGCCCCGTCTTGCCCCTTTCTTCCCCGTCAGCCCCGTCCTACACCGTCCTGTCCCGTCAGCCCTATCCTATCCCGTCAGCCCCGTCTTGCCCCATCAGCACCATCCTGCCCCGTCAGCCCCGTCCTGCCCCATCAGCACCATCCTGCCCCGTCAGCCCCGTCCTGCCACGTTAGCCCTATCCTGTCCCGTCAGCCCTATCCTATCCCGTCAGCCCCGTCTTGCTCCATCAGCACCATCCTGCCCCGTCAGCCCCGTTCTGCCCCGTCAGCCCAGTCCTGCCCCGTCATCCCCGTCCTGTCCCATGAGCCCCGTCCTGTCCCATCAGCCCCATCCTGGCTAGCCAGCCCCGTCCTGCCCCGTCAGCCCCGTCCTGCCCCGTCAGCCCCGTCCTGCCCCGTCAGCACCTTCCTGCCCCGTCAGCCCCGTCCTGCCACGTTAGCCCTATCCTGTCCCGTCAGCCCTATCTTATCCCGTCAGCCCCGTCTTGCCCCATCAGCACCATCCTGCCCCGTCAGCCCCGTCCTGCCCCGTCAGCCCTATCCTGTCCCGTCAGCCCCGTTCTTCCCCGTCAGTCCCATTCTGCCACGTTAGCCCCGTCCTGCCCCGTCAGCACCATCCTGCCCCGTCAGCCCCGTCCTGCCACGTTAGCCCTATCCTGTCCCGTCAGCCCTATCCTATCCCGTCAGCCCCGTCTTGCCCCATCAGCACCATCCTGCCCCGTCAGCCCCGTTCTGTCCCGTCAGCCCCGTCCTGCCCCGTCATCCCCGTCCTGTCCCATGAGCCCCGTCCTGTCCCATCAGCCCCATCCTGGCTAGCCAGCCCCGTCCTGCCCCGTCAGCCCCGTCCTGTCCCGACAGCCCCATCCTGCCCCGTCAGCCCTGTCCTGCCCCGTCAGCACCATCCTGCCCCGTCAGCCCCGTCCTGCCACGTTAGCCCTATCCTGTCCCGTCAGCCCTATCCTATCCCGTCAGCCCCGTCTTGCCCCATCAGCACCATCCTGCCACGTCAGCCCCGTCCTGCCACGTTAGCCCCGTCCTGCCACGTCAGCCCTATCCTGTCCCGTCAGCCCCGTTCTTCCCCGTCAGTCCCATCCTGCCACGTCAGCGCCGTCCTACCCCCCCATCCTGCCACGTCAGCCCCGTCCTACCCCGTCAGACCCATCCTGCCCCGTCAGCCTCACCCTGCCTCGTCAGCCCCACCATGCCCCGTCAGCCTGGGGTCAGGCAGCCATGCTCAGTCGCTCACACACCTTCCGTCTCATGATAAATACTTATTTACATCTCTTTTTTTTATATTTTTTTGTCTTTCGCTCATCTGTTTATTTTCTCTTATTCCATTTTTTATCTCCATTTCTTCAATATCTTTTCTCTTTATTCTATATTTATATAATTGTTACATTATCTTAATATTATCTCCATTATCTTACCCTCTCTTCCCATTCGTCCATCCTTTCCCCCTCCTTCCAGTTCCTTGAAGTAGGCACAGCACACATAACTGCATTTAACCACCTCAATTACTGGGAACGCTTGAAGTTCCTAAACCTGTACTCCCTGGAACGCAGGCGGGAGAGGTACATTATTATATACACTTGGAAAATCCTAGATGGATTAGTACCAAACTTGCACACGTGAGTCACTCCCTTGATGTTCTTCTCTGCAAAGCTGACTATGAACTTCGTTTTAAAGTCTATCGAAAACCTACCAATCAACACGATCTTCTCCACTTCTACTCTCACCACGACACCAAAACTAAACGTGGCGTAATTATAGGCTTTTTCCTGCGCGCACTCAGAATCTGCAGCAGTGAGTTCTTGAGGAAGAATGCTCCCTCATTGAACAAGTTTTTTCCAAAGTTCACTATCCTCGTCACTTCATTAGAGACTGCAGACGACGGGCATTAAACATCTTTAACACACCCAGAGAAGACACTGCTGAGAAGAGATACATAGTCCTCCCCACCAACTCCATTTCCCAACATGTTTCCAACATTTTTTCCAATACCTCATTCCGAGTATCCACCTCCACATCCACCACCGTGAAAGACATTACCAGTAACAGACAGGACAAGCTTCAATCCACTGCAGGGGTATACACAATCCCTTGTAATGGCTGCAGCAAATTATACGTTGGCGAAACATCCAGAGACCTCCAAACACGTATTTCAGAACACCAGTACGCAGGCAGATCTGACGACTCAAGGAATGCCTGTGTTCAACACCGAAATTCACACAACCATTTAATCAACTACAGAAACGCAAGACTCATCGCCAGAGAAAAAAACACTCAATACCGAAGAATCCTAGAATCATCACTTATCTGCATATCAAATAACTTCAACCAGAACAACGGCTTCTACAACATAGCTGAACCTATTGCCAAGAAACTTCTTCATCGCTATCCCACTTAAGAATGAAACACTGCAAAAGGTTTACACAGATACTTGTTCAATCTCTTTTTAAAGCTTCCCAAGGTTTAAGACTCCATCACACTACTCTGAAGATTGTCACATGCAGCATTCTCCACCTGACTCAGCATTCTTCACCTGACTAAATCCTATAAATACTCATGATTCTTGTATCCAGGTAGATCTGTTTGTGACTCGATAAAGCCCACTGCGTGGGCAAAACGTTGTCAATAAAGGATTACATTATACTGCTTATGTGTTTATTTTTCCAAGACCGAAAGGTCCAATTTTTCAGACCAAAAGCCTCTTCACCGCGCCAAGGAGCCCCCCACCCCCTTGAAGAGGTGTAGAACAAGAACATATCACATTCTTAGGAAAACTTAATGAATGATGATCGATCACTGCATAACGTATGGAAGGTCGATCGATCACTATTCAGGTGATCTATGGGTTAAGAACATAAGAACATAAGAAAAGAGGAACACTGCAGCAGACCTGATGGCCCATACTAGGCACGTTCTGGTGAAAAAATTATATATGAAAGAATAAAGTACCTAGCAGACCAGGCATAACTTATCATAAGCCGGGGTGTGGTATTGACCACCTAGCTTCTGCTAGGCGCCCATAATAATATCTGGAACCTGGCTGTGTTTAAAAAAAAGTACTGTGCACTTTGATGCAGTGTGCAGGTTCGAATTTTGCTGTGTACTGAGAGAAATATTCTTTGTTTGAGTATAAATATCACTATTTATTCAATAAAATTGGTAAATTGAGACTTTTATTACTCAATAGCAGCATGAACCAGCGTTCATATATATATATATATATATATATATATATATATATATATATATATATATATATATATATATATACTGTTCACATATGTGAACAGTATTTAGATAAAGGTAGAGAAGTTTTTATTGCATTTATGGATTTAGAAAAGGCATATGATAGAGTGGATAGGGGAGCAATGTGGCAAATGTTGCAAGTGTATGGAATAGGTAGTAAGTTACTGAAGGCTGTAAAGAGTTTTTATGAGGATAGTGAGGCTCAGGTTAGGGTGTGTAGGAGGAGGGAGATTACTTCCGGTAAAAGTAGGTCTTAGACAGGGATGTGTAATGTCACCATGGTTGTTTAATATATTTATAGATGGGGTTGTAAAAGAAGTAAATGCTAGGGTGTTGGGGAGAGGGGTGGGATTAAATTATGGGGAATTAAATGCAAATGGGAGTTGACACAGTTACTTTTTGCTGATGATACTGTGCTTATGGGAGATTCTAAAGAAAAGTTGCAAAGGTTAGTGGACGAGTTTGGGAGAGTGTGTAAAGGTAGAAAGTTGAAAGTGAACATAGATAAGAGTAAGGTGATGAGGGTATCAAACGATTTAAATAAAGAAAAATTGGATATCACTTTGGGAGAGAGGGATTATGGAAGAAGTAAATGTTTTCAGATATTTGGGAGTTGATGTGTCAGCGGATGGATTTATGAAGGATGAGGTTAACCATAGAATTGATGAAGGAAAAAAGGTGAGTGGTGCATTGAGGTATCTGTGGAGACAAAAACGTTATCCATGGAGGCAAAGAAGGAATGTACGAAAGTATAGTGGTACCAACACTCTTATATGGGTGTGAAGCATGGGTTGCAAATGCTGCAGCGAGGAGGAGGCTGGAGGCAGTGGAGATGTCCTGTCTAAGGGCAATGTGTGGTGTAAATATTATGCAGAAAATTCGGAATGTGGAAATTAGGAAAAGGTGTGGAGTTACTAAAAGTATTTGTCAGAGGGCTGAAGAGGGGTTGTTGAGGTGGTTTGGTCATTTAGAGAGAATGGATCAAAGTAGAATGACTTGGAGAGCGTATAAATCTGTAGGGAAGGAAGGCGGGGTAGGGGTCGTCCTAGAAAAGGTTGGAGGGAAGGGGTAAAGGAGGTTTTGTGGGCGAGGGCTTGGACTTCCAGCAAGCATGTGTGAGCGTGTTAGATAGGAGTGAATGGAGACGAATGGTTTTTGGGACATGACGATCTGTTGGAGTGTGAGCAGGGTAACATTGTGTGAAGGGATTCAGGGAAACCAGTTAATTGATTTAGTTGGACTTGAGTCCTGGAAATGGGAAGTACAATGCCTGCACTTTAAAGGAGGGGTCTGGGATAGTGACAGCTGGGAGGGACTTTTCTCAGCTGTCGTATCTGAGCTCCTCTGCAAAGACAGTGATTATGTATGAGTGTGGTGAAAGTGTTGAATGATGATGAAAGTTTTTCTTTTTGGGGATTTTCTTTCTTTTTGGGTCACCCTGCCTCGGTGGGTGACGGCCGACTTGTTTAAAAAAAAAAAAAAAAAAAAAAAAAAAAATATATATATATATATATATATATATATATATTTCTAGAAATTATAGACTAGCTAGCTAGGAGAGTGGTCAAGTGTTGCAAGATGACCACTACCATGAAGATCTGTGTAGTCTGTAGAAAGGGTCACTGACGAAAGCATGCCTGGATTGCTTGCAATCTCTGTTGTAAATGGTCCCATGGGGTGTGCAGGGATTTTAAACCAGTGACCACATCTGATATAAAATCAAAGAAATGTTTTTGGTTCTGTTTAAACGAGATACACCTGTATGAGAAAATTACATCTATATTAAAAGACGAGAACACCAATAAAAGATCCTTCTTGAAAGGCATGTCAGCATGGTATGACAGCTGGGAAAATAAAATTGGTGGGTTAGACAGGGCTGTCCAACCCACCAGTGTTGTCCTGGAGAAGAGTGCTCCTGAGGGTGCTAGTGTTGTCCTGGAGGACAGTGGTTGTGAGGGTGCTAGTGTTGTCCTGGAGGACAGTGCTCCTGAGGGTGCTAGTGTTGTCTTGGAAGACAGTGCTCCTGAGGGTGCTAGCGTTGTCCTGGAGGACAGTGCTCCTGAGGATGCTAGTGTTGTCCTGGAGGACAGTGCTCTTGAGGGTGCTAGTGTAGTCTTGGAAGACAGTGTTCCTGAGGGTGCTAGTGTTGTCCTGGAGGACAGTGCTCCTGAGGGTGCTAGTGTTGTCTTGGAAGACAGTGCTCCTGAGGGTGTTAGCGTTGTCCTGGAGGACAGTGCTCCTGAGGGTGCTAGTGTTGTCTTGGAAGACAGTGTTCCTGAGGGTGCTAGTGTTGTCCTGGAGGACAGTGCTCCTGAGGGTGCTAGTGTTGTCTTGGAAGACAGTGCTCCTGAGGGTGCTAGCGTTGTCCTGGAGGACAGTGCTCCTGAGGATGCTAGTGTTGTCCTGGAGGACAGTGTTCTTGAGGGTGCTAGTGTAGTCTTGGAAGACAGTGTTCCTGAGGGTGCTAGTATTGTCCTGGAGGACAGTGCTCCTGAGGGTGCTAGTATTGTCTTGGAAGACAGTGCTCCTGATGGTGCTAGCGTTGTCCTGGAGGACAGTGCTCCTGAGGATGCTAGTGTTGTCCTGGAGGACAGTGCTCTTGAGGGTGCTAGTGTAGTCTTGGAAGACTGTTCCTGAGGGTGCTAGTGTTGTCCTGGAGGACAGTGCTCCTGAGGGTGCTAGTGTTGTCTTGGAAGACAGTGCTCCTGAGGGTGTTAGCGTTGTCCTGGAGGACAGTGCTCCTGAGGGTGCTAGTGTTGTCCTGGAGGACAGTGAACCAAAAGAAGATAGTGACCCTGGTGATGAAACAGGTAAAGACAACGCTATTCAATTTACAGAGGTACAAAATAGTGATACTGCTGGAGATGGAACAAAAGGGGATGATGCCTCAGGGAACAGTGTTGACAATTTACCAGCAAAACCTGATAAAAGCACTGATGTCTATACAGGCGTGATAGATAGGGAGGAAACAGGAAACAATGCACCTGCAACGAACGCAGCTACAGTAAATCCTAGCAAAAAGAATTCCAATCTATGCAAATTCTATGCCTTGGGTATCTGCAGGCGTGGTATATCTGGTAAAACAGGTGGGACATGCACCTTTGACCATCCCAAAAAATGCCGCACCCACATGACAACAGGAGGGTGCAACTTCCCTTCCTGTAACTTATTTCACTCAGAAATGTGTCACTCGTCAATCCATGAAAGAAAATGCTACAACGCATACTGCCAGGCACATCATCAAAAGGGGCTATAACCTCTCCAGGGAAAGAGGTTTTTTAGGGCCAGGAGGAAAAAAAGACTGGCAAGAAATGACAGAAATTGTACACTAATTGAAAACAATTCTCGAGCAGAGGCACGGACACTGGCCTCCACTCCAGAACAATAGATATTAGAGCCAGCAAATAAAACCCCCTAAATTTCTCCAATATAACGACATTTGTCTTTGCAAACATACAGGGTCTAAATCCATCAACAAACAGCAAAATTCCTTACATCAAGTAACTGCTCACGGAGTCAAATGCAATGTTTGCAGCATTCACAGAGACCCCAAATAAAGGATCATTTTGACAACGAAATATGGATCCCAGGTTATAACCTATTCAGATGTGACAGACAACAAGGGGGATGTTGGCCTGTATTTCAAAGAGTCGTTCATTTGCTCAGAACTACTAAACACCTCAAATGATGTAGTTGAAGTTTTGGTGGTAAAGATTGAAAACCAAAACCTTGTCATTGTGGTTGTATACAAGCCTCCAGACGCAACTTCCCAACAATTCCAGGAGCAGCTTTTGAAAATTGACCACTGTCTGGAACATCTCCCAACTCCTGCCCCAAACATCTTGCTACTGGGAGATTTCAACTTAAGACACATAAAATGGAGGAGTATAGCAAACAATGTTTAGCAAGATCACCCCAGGAGGCAGCGCAGATGAAAATTCACACACACACGAGCTATTAAATCTCTGCACAAATTCACCTTAAACCAGAAAATATTAGAGCCTACAAGACTAGAAAATACGCTGGACCTCATCTTCACTAACAACGACGATGTGATATGTAATATAACAGAGGTACAGACATGTATGCACAGGGCTCTTGACCAGCAAAATGTGATCAGTCATGAGGATGTCTTCACAAAACTCAATTTCAATAACAAAAACATAGAATGGGAACAAGTCAACCATGTTATAAATGAAACAAACTGGGAAGATATCCTAAACAACACCGGTCCGAACATTTGCCTGGAAAAAATAACTGTAGTTCTTGAGATCTGCTCAAGACATTCCACTAAGAAAAAGAAAGAGAAGATGTAAACTAGAAAGATTATTATTATTATTATAATCAAAAAGAAGCGCTAAACCATAAACTAGAAAGAGAGAGACGCTCCCTATACAGACGAAAACAAAGAGTCACAGAACTGCTGAGAGGGGCCAATATATCTGAAATACAAAGGGAGACACTGGTCAATGAAATTGCAAATATCGAACTTAAGCTGAAGGAATCTTACAGGAAACAAGAATCGCAGGATGAACTAAAAACCATAAAAGAAATTGAAAAAAATACTTCTTCTCTTATGCCAAATCTACTTAAAAAAAACAATATCCAGTATTGGGCCCCTGCTTAGGCGGGATGGGACATACACAGATGACAGCCAAGAAAAGAAGACTGTACATAGCTCAGACCTGATCTGTACTTAGCTCTGTGAAGACGTGTCTTGTGTGATCTCTGTGAATCTGAACAAGATGTCCTCTCTTGAGCTACTCTACCAGCAGCTAAAGGAAGAACTGAGGGTAGCTAAGTTTGAGATATAGCGACTGACTGAGGAAAACAAGAGGATTTGTAGTAACCCTCCTGTTGAGAATCCTCAAGCCAAGAAAGGAACCTGGACAGTGGCTAGAACGCATGGGACAAAGTTAAGGATCAAGAGGACGGGTGGAGACGTAGAATCAACGAAGATCCAGGAAACTGTTGTAGAAACATCGAACCGATTCTTCGTGCTACCCGATGAATGTGAGTCGACTACTGGGAACATCACGACGAACGACACCAAGAAAGGTAAGAACATTGTTCTTGTTGGGGATAATCAGATTAGGTACATGAATAGGGCCTTCTGCTTGAAAGATAGAAGTAGGAGACAGAGGGTTTGCTTTCCTGGGGCTGGGATGGAACATATTGTTAGCCATCTGGACGACATCATGAGAGGTAATGGGAGCAATCCTATTATCTGTCTCAGTGCTGGAGGCAACGATGTTGGCAGACGTAGGAGTGAGGAACTGACTAGCAGGTATAGGTCAGTAATAGACATAATTAGGAAGAAGGGTGGGAACCCTGTCATATGTGGTATTTTGCCAAGGAGAGGAGTTGGAAATGAATGGTTGTCCAGGGCAATTGGTGTCAATTGCTGGCTGGACAAATACTGTAAGGAAAATGCAGTAACATTCATTGACAACTGGGACCACTTCTATGGCAGAAATGACATGTATGCCAGGGATGGGGTTCACTTATCTAGGTCTGGGGTGGGGGCACTGGCAACTGCAGTGGAGGGAGCTGTTAGGTCTTTAAACTAGTAAAAGTTAGTGGTATGGGTTTTTTGGGGAAAACAGTGAAGTCCCAGTGTAGTAATATTATAAGTTCTAGGGGGAACTGGTAATAGGCAGAATAAGGTGGATATTAGAAAGCCAGTGACACTAGATGACAAGGACAGTAATAGGTATAGAGGAAAAACAGAAATGAGCAAGAAGGGTAAAGAGAAAGGGGAGGTCTTTATATGTATATTACACTAATAGTCGTAGTGCTAGAAATAAGATGGATGAGTTGAGATTAGTTGCAAGTACGGGTAATATTGATGTTTTTGCAATAACTGAAACATGGTTTAATATGAAAAATCGGGACTTGCCTGCCAAATGTCACATTCAGGGTTTTAAATTGTTCCAAGTAGACAGAAGTATCGGGAAGGGGGGTGGGGTGGCACTCTATGTCCGTGATCATTTAATTTTTTTATTAAAAACGGGCATAAAGTCTGATATAATACATACAGAGTCTGTCTGGATAGAATTTTCAGAGGGGTGTGAAAAATTGATTTTAGGCGTGATATATCGTCCTCCAAACTTAGATAGGGAACAAGGGAGACTACTTTGGGAGGAAATTGTTAAGGCCACAAGGCACGATAACGTAGTAATTCTAGGGGACTTTAACTTTAGTCAGATTAATTGGAATTTCTTGACAGGGAATTTAGAATCTAACGACTTTTTAGAAGTAGTTCAGGATTGCTTTTTGAAGCAGTTTGTGACAGAACCTACAAGGGGAAATAACCTACTTGACTTGGTTCTGGCAAACAAGGAATCCCTTGTTAACAATTTAGAAATTACTGAGGAACTCGGCACAAGCGACCACAAGTCAATTACCTTTAGCATTGAATGGATGCATGATAGTAGGGATTTTTAGTAACAGTCCCAGACTTTCGCTTAGCAGATTATAATGGGCTTAGAGAAAACTTATCAACTGTGGACTGGGTTAACGAAGAGAGCTATCAATATGACAGCTTTCTTAACACTATACATGATGCCCAAAGAACATTTATCCCGTATAAAGAAATTAGATCAAGTAGAAATGACCCAAAATGGATGAATAATAGGCTCAAATATCTTTTAGGGCAGAAGAAAGGAATTTATAGGCGCATAAATAGAGGTGAGGGTCATCTTATAAATCAGTATACTGACATTAAGAGGGACGTTAAAAAGGGTATAAGAAAAGCTAAACGGGACTATGAAATTAAAGTTGCTAGGGATTCAAAAACTAACCCAAAAAGTTTTTTCCAGGTTTATAGAACAAAAGTTAGGGATCTTACTGACAAGGAGATTGATATGTGTTCTATTTTTATAATTATTTTCTCTCGGTTGAAAATTAGGTTGAGCAGCATATTCTGTTAGTGAGATGGATTGTGAAGGACGTGCCTAGTATGGGCCAACAGGCCTGCTGCAGTGTTCCTCCTTTCTTATGTTCTTAAATGAGTGAAATACTAAAGTCCCAATACGACTCAGTGTTCAGCGAGCCGCTGTCCAGACAAAGGGTCGACAATCCAAATGAATTCTTTATGAACGAGACCCAAAATTTGGTCATCTCAAAAATCTCGAATATTATCCTAACTCCACAAGACTTAGAAAAGGCAATAAATGACATGCCCATGCACTCTGCCCCAGGCCCAGACTCATGGAGAGGGAGCATGGACACAGGGGTCATCCCACACTCACTAAAAAAACAGACGTAGCCCCACTCTACAAAGGTGGCAGTAAAGCAATTGCAAAGAACTACAGACCGATAGCACTAGCATCCTCTAGCATAAAAATCTTTGAGAGGGTTCTAAGAAGCAAGATCGCCAACCACCTAGATACCCATTAACTACACAACCCAGAGCAACACGGGTTTAGAGCAGGTCGCTCCTACCTGTCCCAGCTACTGGACCACTATGAGAAGGTCCTGGATGCTGTAGAGGATAAACAAAATACAGATGTAGTATACACAGACTTTGCAAAAGCTTTCGACAAGTGTGACCATGGTGTAATAGCACACAAAATGTGTGATAAAGGAATAACAGTGAAAGCTGGTATGTGGATGTATAACTTCCTGACAAATAGAACACAGAGTAAATAACAAAAAAAGGTACAATACCGTGACGGGAACAATACACAAATAACCCGCAATTGAAGAGGAGCTTACGACGATGTTTCGGTCCAACTTGGACCATTTACAGAGTCACACTAACAGAAAGAATGAATGAATGAATAAATTCAGGCAAGATCCCAATGGGATGAGTGGAGAAGACGGTACAGACGAAGAATAGCGCTGGAGAGGAGTCTTCTTAGTCGTAGAAATAGAGCCAGGGCTTAACCCAGCAGCTAAGGCGATCGTGGGGCAGACTTGAGAACAGGAATAGCAGGCTTTCCTGTTGGTGAGACTTCTGTGGGGTGAGCAGGGAGGACGGGACAGGCGAAGATTAGCGCTAGAGAGGAGTGTAGAAATTGAGCCAGGGCTTAACCCAGCAGCTAAGGCGACAGTGGGTCAGAGGGGCGAACAGCTCAAGGTACCTTAGTGATTTGTGATAGTGGAGTCGTCGTCTGCATTCTTGATGTAGTTGAATGTTGATGTGGGGATCAATTTTATATACGTTCGTTTGCAGTTAATACGAGAGTCTTTTACTATCTGTTCTAAGATTTCGATGAGTTCAGAAACAGATGCGTAGGGGTAACCTTTGTTGGTAAACTTAACGTTCCCCTGACGTATATACAAACTGGATTTACATCAATGGTAAAGTTCCTGTTGTGTGCATAGTAGACGATGTTTTTCCATTTGAGGGTGCGGCTGGTTGTGTCTTGTACTAAATCGTAGTGTGAAGCAAATGTTGGTGTAGGCGGTGATGTTCTGGTCGTCTTAGCAGGAGTGGATAGTGTGGATGTGGAGGTATCTGAATGGACGGCGGCTGTTGAGTTTGCAGTAGGCTGGGAGGTCCCTGATTTGTTGGTTCTGGAGTCTTGTGGAGATATCAGAGGCATTTCATTGGTTGTGAATGGAGTGACGTCACTGGAAGTAAGTGGTGTTGGTTGTGATGGTGGTGTAGCAGCGTCGTGAGATTGATTTGCAGGTGGAGAAACGATGACAGGTTGTTGGTTATTGTTGAGTATCAGTGAAGATGGTGGAGATGTTGGGAATTTGAACTCTGGCATGTTATTTAACTTGAGGAGTTAATTTATGGATGAGTTGAAGGTTCCAGGAACATCAGCATTGTGCATATGAACATATATTATACAGTAGTATATGGTGGTTGGGTCACAATCAGGTGCGATGGTGGCAGTGGAGGGTTAATTCGAAGCTTGGAGAATTTTTGTTGTGGTAACTTGTAGTTTCGTAACAGCAGCATAGGTGGGTGATTTTGAAGATGACTTTTTCTGTGCTACTTCTTGGGTCTTCTTCAATGTCTTTTCTATTTGGACATTTAGCGGCTAGAGTGTGATGATCTGTGCTTTTACAGTTGAGACAAGTTGGTGTTGGAGGTTCAGAGACGGGGCATGACCGAAAATCATGTCCTTCATTACCACATGTTGTGCAAAACTTCCTGTCCTTCACTGGACAGTCTCTGGTGTTGTGTGCATAAGAGTAACAATTCCAACATTGAGGAATGTAATGGTATCTCTCAGCTTCGATGTGTGTGGGGCTGATGAAGTAATAAAATACTGCAATACCATCAGCCAATGCAGTGGCAGCCATATTTACATCGGTGAACGTGATTTTGAGCATGGATGGAGCTGTAGGTATTTTCATAATGCTCTCGACTTTGGCCCATGAGTTTTGATTTTCAATGGACGTCTTGAGTTCGTCTATAGGTTGAACTGTAAGAAGCTTATCAAGTTTCTTAAGGAAGTGTGAGGGATTATTATAATCAAATAGAAGAAGCGCTAAACCACAGGGGTCATACAGCGCTGCAGGTAAGTGTGAGGGAAAAGTCCATAGATAGGAGTGATGAAAGTGGGAAGGTATGTAGAGTGATGGTTGAGTGGTAGTTTGCTGGTTAAGGTGTGGTGAGTGTCTCGCTGCTGCTATACCCCCCCCCCCTTTTTCACCCGGTGAGAGGTGTAATGCTGGGCTCCGTCCACAGGTTGAAATCACTCGACTGACCACGCTCGATCTCACTGTAAGTACTTCACGGCTGCTCGTATCTTCATTATTTTATGTTCAAGAGCTTCACTCTTTAATTATTTTGGAGCTTCACTCATGTTTAACAACATTCACTTCTGCTATGTCCTGCCTTGGTTTTTGGTAGAGTTAATTATTACAGTTTCGCCATTTCTTTTAAAGGCCTTATGCCTACTATGTAAATTAATGCTAGAGTGGTGAGTAATTATTGTGGTTTCTTTCACAGTCCTCTGTGTCCGCTCGGATCATCGTATTCAAGGCTGAGTGGGGGGGCGTACTCACCAAGTGAGAAACAGAGTCGTTACCACCAATTCTTCACTACACCAGTAGTTCCTAAGTTCACACTCTAGAAACCTCAGGCAACTGTACTTTACCAGGGGACAACTTTCACCTGAGTCCCTGACATCATTTGTGACATTGTGGATGTGGAAAACTGTTGAATTTTTGGGAAACATCGATGCAACAACAACAACAACAATAACACCACGGAGTCTAACATGGATTCATTGCTTCTGTGTTAACAAGATCAACATATGTAAATATCTAGCTTTGGATCAGATATATATATATATATATATATATATATATATATATATATATATATATATATTTCATTTTTCTTAAAATAGGATTATTATAGTCATATTTACGTATTTATTATTTACATTTCTTTCTATTAAAATAAAGTGTTTATTTTTCTTGTTATTATTGTCTTTTTCTATTATACTTTTCCTAAGAAGATTGGCAACAACCTTCTTAAGGAAGACTGACCTCCTTGCTGCAGAGCTGGAGTGAATGCTGTAAGATGCTGACTGTAAGAGTGGTGGTGGCTGTTGTAGTGAGGTGGTGGTGGCTGTTGTAGTGAGAGTGGTGGTGGCTGTTGTCAGTGAGAGTGGTGGTGGCTGTTGTAGTGAGAGTGGTGGTGGCTGTTGTAGTGAGAGTGGTGGTGGCTGTTGTAGTGAGAGTGGTGGTGGCTGTTGTAGTGAGAGTGGTGGTGGCTGTTGTAGTGAGAGTGGTGGTGGCTGTTGTAGTGAGAGTGATGGTGGCTGTTGTAGTGAGAGTGGTGGTGGCTGTTGTAGTGAGAGTGCTGGTGGCTGTTGTAGTGAGAGTGCTGGTGGCTGTTGTAGTGAGTAGCTTTTCTGTTTCTTCATCGTCGCTGCACACTACAATAAATGCTTCCTTAGGGTCAGTATGGTGTTGAACTTCACTTCTAACGCCAATTGCTAGAGCAAGTTTTGAAGAATCGTTCACAGTGCCACTGTTTGGTTTGATCTGGACCTGGGTCCAAGAGATCGTGTATTATTATAATCATGGGGAGCGCTAAACCCGTAGTATTATACAGGTGGTTGGAAGGTATTCAGGCTCAATTCAGGGAACTGGAGCACAGATCCAATTCCCTAGATTAAGAGCCCCTCACCAGCGTCAAGGAACCTCCCTTGAGGGTAAGAGAGTGTGTAGGCCAGGATGAATTACAACTGGATATGCTGAATGTTGAAGACAGAATAAAGCAACTGAAGTTAAATCACTTCTATAAAATTGCTGACAAGCAGTGTCCAGAACATCTTGAAGGCAAGTCTGTCAAGGTTAGGAATCAGAACCAATACTAGGGGGCTGGGAACCAGAACCAGTATGGTACTAGGGGAAGAGAACAATTTTGTAGTACCTACAGTAGGTGGTCAAGCTTCAAACAGCTTTTATTTTACAATAATAAAGGAATGTAACAGATTGCCCAAACATGTCAAAACCTGACATAACATGACCCAGTTAAGGAAGAGAATTAAGAGGTACCTAATGAATGAAGGTACAGAAAGAGAGGAGTGATTTCTTGTATAGCTAACATTCTTGTACCTATTATTGTAAGCTCATCCTCTTTTTAATGTTAATGTAAATAATTCAGTTTACCTTATTCCTAGTACTATATCTCTTTTTATTGTAACTGATTTTCACACAGTTGAGTTACTTAGGTGTTTTAACCTTTAAGGTTATAATCATGACTGATTTATACTGTAACTTACTGCTAGGCTTTAAATATGATGAGATATTACAAGGACCCCATTGGAAATAAGTCACTTTCTGTGACTCTTGAGTTATCCCAGGTAATTTACACATATGTTACTGTTCATGATAATTGTATGTACTTATTTGGACCTGTACCTAGATAAGCTTACTTATTTACCCCAGCTTATGCTCAGCCTTGTTCTGACGACACTGCTCTAACACTTGTTGGAAGGACGTGATGGAGCAGACATTAACTGCACTCTCCACCACAGACATTAGCTGCACTCTCCACCACAGACATTAACTGCACTCTCCACCACAGACATTAGCTGCACTCTCCACCACAGACATTAACTGCACTCTCCACCACAGACATTAACTGCACTCTCCACCACAGACATTAGCTGCACTCTCCACCACAGACATTAGCTGCACTCTCCACCACAGACATTAGCTGCACTTACCACCACATACATTAGCTGCACTCTCCACCACAGACATTAGCTGCACTCTCCACCACAGACATTAGCTGCACTCTCCACCACAGACATTAGCTGCACTCTCCACCACAGACATTAGCTGCACTCTCCACCACAGACATTAGCTGCACTCTCCACCACAGACATTAGCTGCACTCTCCACCACAGACATTAGCTGCACTCTCCACCACAGACATTAGCTGCACTCTCCACCACAGACATTAGCTGCACTCTCCACCACAGACATTAGCTGCACTCTCCACCACAGACATTAGCTGCACTCTCCACCACAGACATTAGCTGCACTCTCCACCACAGACATTAGCTGCACTCTCCACCACAGACATTAGCTGCACTTACCACCACATACATTAGCTGCACTCTCCACCACAGACATTAGCTGCACTCTCCACCACAGACATTAGCTGCACTCTCCACCACAGACATTAGCTGCACTCTCCACCACAGACATTAGCTGCACTTACCACCACAGACATTAGCTGCACTCTCCACCACAGACATTAGCTGCATTCTCCACCACAGACATTAGCTGCACTTACCACCACAGACATTAGCTGCACTCTCCACCACAGACATTAGCTGCACTCTCCACCACAGACATTAGCTGCACTCTCCACCACAGACATTAGCTGCACTCTCCACCACAGACATTAGCTGCACTCTCCACCACAGACATTAGCTGCACTTAACACCACAGACATTAGCTGCACTCTCCACCACAGACATTAGCTGCACTCTCCACCACAGACATTAGCTGCACTCTCCACCACAGACATTAGCTGCACTTACCACCACAGACATTAGCTGCACTCTCCACCACAGACATTAGCTGCACTCTCCACCACAGACATTAGCTGCACTCTCCACCACAGACATTAGCTGCACTGTCCACCACAGACATTAGCTGCTCACTTCAATACTGTCTCACCTACAGACATTAGCTGTCATTCCTCAAGACATTAGCTGCACTCTCTTGCACAGACCTTAGCTCACTCTGCCACCACAGACATAGTGTTTCACCTTGTGCACGTACCATGACATTAGCTGCACTCTCCACCAAGACATAGTACCCACCAACTTGTGTCTACCACACTTAGCTGCATCACCACAGACTGCTTACCTGCTGCACTCCACCACAGAATTAGTGCTACATTTCTCACCAAGACCATTAGTGCCTTACGCCAGATAGCTGCATTCATCCAGACATTGGCTCACTCCACCACAGAATATGGTTCATTTCCACCACAGACTGGCTCATCTTCCCCACAGACATTAGCGCACTTGCTCATTCCTTGTGATCATAGGGTCCTGCTTCATCCTTGTGTCAAGGGTACCTTGGCTTCATTCTTTCATCAAGGATACCAGTGCTTATTCTTGTGTCAAGGTACGTGTCATTCCTTTTCCAAGGGACTGTGGCTTCATCCTTGTGTCAAGGTACTTGCTTCATTTCTTGTGTCAAGGGTACCGTGGCTTCATTCCTTGTGTCAAGGGTACCTGGCTTCATTCCTTGTGTCAAGGGTACCTGGTTCATTTCTTTGTGTCAAGGGTACCGTGGCTTCATTCTTGTGTCAAGGGTACTGGCTTCATCTTTGTGTCAAGGTACTTGGCTTCATTCTTTGTGTCAAGGGTACTTGCTTCATTTCTTGGCAAGGGTACCGGTTCATTCTTGTGTCAAGGGTACGTGGCTTCATTCCTTTGTGTCAAGGACTGGCTCATTTCTTGTGTCAAGGGTACCGTTTCATTCTTTGTGTCAAGGTACCTGGTTCATTCCTTTGTGTCAAGGGTACCGTGGCTTCATTCTTTGTGTCAAGGGTACCGTGGCTTCATTCCTTTGTGTCAAGGGTACCTTGGCTTCATTCTTTGTGTCAAGGTACCTGGTTTCATTCTTTGTGTCAAGGGTACGTGGCTTCATTCCTTTGTGTCAAGGGTACCTTGGCTTCATTCCTTGTGTCAAGGGTACCTGGTTCAATTTTGTGTCAAGGTACCTGGTTCATTCTTGTGTCAAGGGTACCGTGGCTTCATTCTTTGTGTCAAGGGACCTGGCTTCATTCCTTTGTGTCAAGGGTACCGTGGCTTCATTCTTTTGTCAAGGGTACCTGGCTTCATTCTGTGTCAAGGGTACCTTGGCTTCATTCCTTTGTGTCAAGGGTACCTTGGCTTCATTCCTTTGTGTCAAGGGTACCTTGGTTTCATTCTTTGTGTCAAGGGTACCTTGGTTTCATCTTGTGTCAAGGGTACCTGGCTTCATTCCTTGTGTCAAGGGTACCTTGGCTTCATTCCTTTGTGTCAAGGGTACCTGGCTTCATCTTGTGTCAAGGTACCTGGTTCATTCTTTGTGTCAAGGGTACCTGGCTTCATTCCTTGTGTCAAGGGTACCTTGGCTTCATTCTTTGTGTCAAGGTACCTGGTTCATTCTTGTGTCAAGGGACTGGCTTCATTCTTTGTGTCAAGGGTACCGTGGCTTATTCTTTGTGCAAGGGTACCTTTGGCTTCATTCCTTGTGTCAAGGGTACCTGGCTTCATTTGTGTCAAGGGTACCTTGGTTTCATTCTTGTGTCAAGGGTACCTGGCTTCATTCCTTTGTGTCAAGGGTACCTTGGCTTCATTCTTGTGTCAAGGTACCGTGGCTTCATTTCTTGTGTCAAGGGTACCGTGGCTTCATTCCTTGGTCAAGGGTACCTGGCTTCATTCTTTGTGTCAAGGGTACCTTGGCTTCATTCCTTTGTGTCAAGGTACCTTGGCTTCATCTTGTGTCAGTACCTGTTCATCTGTGTCAAGGTACCGTGGCTTCATTCCTTTGTGTCAAGGGTACCTGGCTTCATTCCTTGTGTCAAGGGTACCTTGGCTTCATTCTTTGTGTCAAGGGTACCTTGGCTTCATCTTGTGTCAAGGGTACCTTGGTTCATTCCTTTGTGTCAAGGGTACCGTGGCTTCATTCCTTGTGTCAAGGGTACCTTGGCTTCATTCTTGTGTCAAGGTACCTTGGTTTCATCTTTGTGTCAAGGGTACTTGGCTTCATTCTTTTGTCAAGGGTACCTTGCTGCATTCCTTTGTGTCAAGGTACCTTGGCTTCATTTCTTGTCAAGTGTACTGGTCATTCTTTGTGTCAAGGGTACTTGGCTTCATCTTGTGTCAAGGGTACCTTGGTTTCATTCAGCAAGCCTTATGTGTCAAGGGTACCGTGGCTTATTCTTGTGTCAAGGGTACCGTGGTTATCTGTCAGTCTTGGCCACCTTGTGTCAAGGTACCTTGCTTCATTCTTGTGTCAAGGGTACCGTGGTTATCCCTTTTCAAGTACTGGTCAATTTGTGTCAAGGGTACTTGGTTTCATTCCTTTGGTCAAGGGACGTGGCTCTTTGTGTCAGGTACCTGGCTTCATTTTGTGCAAGGTACCTGATTATTCCTGTGTAAAAGTCTGGCTTCAATACGCTCACTTTGTGTCAAGGTACTTGGTCTTCTTTCTTTGTGTCAAGGGTACCGTGGCTTCATTCTTTGTGTCAAGGGTACCGTGGCTTCATTTCTTTGTGTCAAGGGTACCGTGGCTTCATTCCTTTGTGTCAAGGGTACCTTGGCTTCATTCCTTTGTGTCAAGGGTACCGTGGCTTCAATTCTTTGTGTCAAGGGTACCGTGGCTTCATTTCTTTGTGTCAAGGGTACCGTGGCTTCATTCTTTGTGTCAAGTGTACCGTGGCTTCATTTCTTTGTGTCAAGGGTACCGTGGCTTCATTTCTTTGTGTCAAGGGTACCTTCGCTTCATTCCTTTGTGTCAAGGGTACCGTGGCTTCATTTCTTTGTGTCAAGGGTACCGTGGCTTCATTCCTTTGTGTCAAGGGTACCTTGGCTTTATTCCTTTGTGTCAAGGGTACCTTGGTTTCAATTCTTTGTGTCAAGTGTACCTTGGTTTCAATTCTTTGTGTCAAGGGTACCGTGGCTTCATTTCTTTGTGTCAAGGGTACCGTGGCTTCATTCCTTTGTGTCAAGGGTACCTTGGCTTCATTCCTTTGTGTCAAGGGTACCTTGGCTTCATACCTTTGTGTCAAGGGTACCTTGGTTTTATTCCTTTGTGTCAAGGGTACCTTGGCTTCATACCTTTGTGTCAAGGGTACCTTGGTTTTATTCCTGTGTGTCAAGGGTACCGTGGCTTCATTTCTTTGTGTCAAGGGTACCGTGGCTTCATTCCTTTGTGTCAAGGGTACCGTGGCTTCATTCCTTTGTGTCAAGGGTACCTTGGTTTCAATTCTTTGTGTCAAGTGTACCTTGGTTTCAATTCTTTGTGTCAAGGGTACCGTGGCTTCAATTCTTTGTGTCAAGGGTACCGTGGCTTCATTCCTTTGTGTCAAGGGTACCGTGGCTTCATTCCTGTGTGTCAAGGGTACCTTGGCTTTATTCCTTTGTGTCAAGGGTACCTTGGTTTCAATTCTTTGTGTCAAGTGTACCTTGGTTTCAATTCTTTGTGTCAAGGGTACCGTGGCTTCATTCCTTTGTGTCAAGGGTACCGTGGCTTCATTCCTTTGTGTCAAGGGTACCTTGGTTTCAATTCTTTGTGTCAAGGGTACCGTGGCTTCATTCCTTTGTGTCAAGGGTACCGTGGCTTCAATTCTTTGGATCAAAAGCCCTTCACCAGCATCGCGACAGTCCTAAATTTTAAGAGGATAACAAATATTACAACAAATTTTATATCGTTTATTTTTTAACAAAATCTTACAAGTTATATATTAAAAATAAAATGAAAAATTATACATAATTCATTTATGAAACATTTGTATTTTTGAGACGATATTAAAAAAGATACCCGTTGTTAGGTGCTGTTACAGGCCACTGTTGACCTGTAACACTCTCACTCGTTGTTAGGTGCTGTTACAGGCCACTGTTGACCTGTAACACTCTCACTCGTCGTTAGGTGCTGTTACAGATCACTGTTGACCTGTAACACTCACCCGTTGTTAGGTGCTGTTACAGGTCACTGTTGACCTGTAACACACCGTTGTTAGGTGCTGTTACAGGTCATTGTTGACCTGTAACACTCTCACCCGTTGTTAGGTGATGTTGCAGATCACTGTTGACCTGTAACACTCTCACCCGTTGTTAGGTGCTGTTGCAGGTCATTGTTGACCTGTAACACTCTCACCCGTTGTTAGGTGATGTTGCAGATCACTGTTGACCTGTAACACTCTCACCCGTTGTTAGGTGCTGTTGCAGGTCACTGTTGACCTGCAACACTCACCCATTGTTAGGTGCTGTTGCAGGTCACTGTTGACCTGTAACACTCACCCGTTGTTAGGTGCTGTTACAGGTCACATGACCTGTAACGCTCACCCGTTGTTAGGTGCTGTTACAGGTCACTTGACCTGTAACACTCTCACCCGTTGTTAGGTGATGTTGCAGGTCACTGTTGACCTGTAACACTCTCACCCGTTGTTAGGTGCTGTTACAGGTCACTGTTGACCTGTAACACTCTCACCCGTTGTTAGGTGCTGTTGCAGGTCACTGTTGACCTGTAACACACTGATCGTCCTCGAGTTTAGTACAAACAATAAAACAACTTTATTAAAAGTGTCAGGAAAAAGGAACAATTTCTATGTACGTCAAAAAAATCAGACGTCTAGGAGCATCCCTTTACACACTTTATTTCCTGCTGTGTGGCAGTCTGTGTCACAGCTGCTGTGTGGCAGTGTGTCACAGCTGCTGTGTGGCAGTCTGTGTCACAGCTGCTGTGTGGCAGTCTGTGTCACAGCTGCTGTGTGGCAGTCTGTGTCACAGCTGCTGTGTGGCAGTGTGTCACAGCTGCTGTGTGGCAGTCTGTGTCACAGCTGCTGTGTGGCAGTCTGTGTCACAGTTGCTGTGTGGCAGTCTGTGTCACAGCTGCTGTGTGGCAGTCTGTGTCACAGTTGCTGTGTGGCAGTCTGTGTCACAGTTGCTGTGTGGCAGTCTGTGTCACAGTTGCTGTGTGGCAGTCTGTGTCACAGTTGTTGTGTGGCAGTCTGTGTCACAACTGTCATATTTACAAGGGATTTTAATGCTGTGGTTATTGAAATTGAGAGAGAGAGAGAGAGAGAGAGAATGTTCATCTATTTGTACTCACCTATTTGTGGTTGTAAGGGTTGATTCATAGCTCCTGTTCCCGCCTCTTCGCAGGTCTTAACTAGGTTCACTCTCCCTACTACAAGAGCTTTTTCGTATCTCTTCTTAAAGCTGTGTGTGTGCGTGTGTGTTTGTTGTTGCAAAGGTCGAGTCTTAGCTCCTGGATCTGTCCTTCATACTGGCCGCAACTGCCTCTTAAGACTTCTTTGTCCAGGTCAATCCCTTTTGACTACCTTGAGGCTTCAGAAATATTTATAACATCCCAGTGTCTCACCCACATTATTAAAATCTGTGTCCTCGTTTAACTGTTGTTTCCCTCAAAGAAGCTAAATCTGTCCACCTCATCAATTCCTCAGAGTATTTTGTACTTCATTATCACGTTTACCCTGATCCTTCGGTCCCGTACATGTTTACTTGAGCAGTTGCAAATACAAGGTTATGTTTGTCACTCTGATTACAAGTATTTTCTAACGTCCCTCTGCCTTATTTTTAATCAGTCACTGCCTTTCTTAATTCTTTCTATTAGTATACCACTATCTGTGCCAAGAAAAAGTACGTGCGACCGCGCACGCGCACACTTACATGCGCTGTGAGTTTGTAGAAAACTTGAATGATGTAGCTCTTGGCCCCCGCCTCTCGACCTTCAACCAACTCACCTATACTTTTGAACGCCTGTATAAAGTCAAATTCAGTTGTAACTTCCCTATACATGCGTGTGATGCATGAAGGAACACAGGTGGTCCATATGAAGAGAGAAATGGAATAACCAACAAAGTATGCTTGATAATAACCCGCTTGTGGACAAACTCAGAATAATTGATCTGTATATTTCGACCTCCTGCTGGAATCATCTACTGAAGAGGATCCCAACAGATGGTCGAGATATACAGATCAATAATTCTTCCTAGTTTCTGTCTGCACGTGGATTATTATCAAGCACTGACAGGTGTTTATTACACTTTATTCAAGAATAATAATATTCAACCATTGCACATTTGAGTATAATACACATTTTATCAGTATTAAAGTATTTTGTAGTTACTATACATAACCCCACGTATTTATAATTATGTTCATTAATGTATTTTTATAGTTTTACTCTTGGATGACAGAGGACACAAGATGCCATTTTCTTTTCTCGATCAGTTTTGTGCATAATAATAATAATAATAATAATAATAATAATAATAATAATAATAATAATAATAATAACAAAATACATGAGCTAAATTTCATGAACTTGGCTATTCAAGCTACCTTCAGTTTACTTCTGTAACTCCCCAGCGATACAAAGCTACTCAAGAGGTACTTGACCAGTCGCGGGAGACAGTAAAGGAGACAAAATGTTGCCAGCAGAAGGAAGGCGAAGACATCGAGGCCGAAGAACTGCCAGAAGTTGAGGTGTCTGGAGGAGAACTTGAGGTGTGGAGCCCCGCGTGTGTTGGCCACATGTTCCACCAGCCAGAGTGCGTTGTCCAGAGGCTCCAGCGGGTGATCACGGACCACCTGAGACACCCAGCGTGCGTTCTCCCGGTAACTGCTCATACAGATATAGTAAGTATATTTAGTCACAGGTACACTATACAATTATCATACATAGTGTTATTTACCATAGTAGTGTGTGAAAATCAGTTAAAATAAAAGAAGATATACTAGGAATAAAGTAAACCGATTTATTTACATTACCCTTAAAGAGAAGATCAGCTTACAATAATAGGTACATGAATTTTAGTATTATAATATTTACTCCAGCCAGATTATTATTATGATGTTCGTGGGGAAGCGCTAATCCCGTAAGTAGTCATACAGTGTCTGTCCACTAGTTATCACAGGCCACCAGACGCTTAATTAGGCTAATAGGAATAATAACAAATATCTTATAAATGCCCTCGTAAAATATGTCGGAAATAATGTGTAAAATTTGAGTAATAATGTCATACAAAATAAAATAATATACTATATACCACAAGGTGCCCCGTGGCCTGGTGGTAAAGCTCTCGCTTCACACTGTGAGGGTCCGGGTTCGATTCCCGGCGAAGGGGTGGAAACATCGGACGTGTTTCCTTACACCGGTTGTCTATGTTCACCCGTCAGTAATAATAGGTACCTGGGTGTTAGTCGACTGGTGTGGGTCGCATCCTGCTCAGCATAACAAGGGGCTTTCTATATACAGTGGACCCTCGGTTAACGAATACCCCGGAAATCGTGCAATTATGTAAGTATAATTTTGTAAGTTCTTGTGGAAGTGTATTTTTGGGGGTCTGAAATAGACTAACCTACGTGAAATTTTTCCTTAAGGGAGTAAATTCGTTCGGTAATGGCACTTGAGCAGACTTCAGGAGTGAAGTTTTTACGAAACTCGGGGGTCCACTGTAGTAGTATGTCATTGATGTCAGCTAGGCCTGTATACCTTGTACATGTACTTGTAGTAAGATATTATTATTATTAGATTCATAAATTAATATAATGTATATCACCATTAGATCCATAATTTGTTATGTTAGAGTTAGTACATTATTAAATATTATCTGTATTCCTCTCGACAATAACCTCTACAGACAACATAGGAGATAATCACAGGTTGTGTCTCAGCGCCGGCCGTCCTGGCCAACACACTGACCACATAGAAAGTGAATGTTTCAACACTATCCCCAAATAACTCCAGGACGACGTTCTTCCTCGCCAACACACTCAAACATTTTGACTCCCAGAACCTGCGATGGTGACTCAACTATGTTAAACCAACAATGCTGTTCACATCTGTAGAAAAGACCAATGACAGGTTGCCATTCCTCGCAGTCCTCGCTCAGAAAGTATATAACACCTTAAAATTCCAAGTTTACTGAAAGACTAAAAAAAAAGATGATCTCGTACACTTGTACTCCAAGCATTTTCATCCTTGAGTTTCTTGACAAGGAATGCTCCTACATACACTAAACCTTCCCTCAACTACCCTTTACTTCCCTCTTCATCAAAGACTCCGAGGAACGGGATCTTCACATCAGTTCTCCACACACTGACATCACTTTCAACACTCGCCGTCACAACACTCGCACAAGAAAACACTGCAGTTGTCATATCAAACAACACATCAGTACAAAACCTTAGTTTGTTCATTTGACATCATCATACATCACATACCCAACCTATGGGTGGTAATCGATGGATCACAGAGGCACATAATGTGTCCAGGGACTGGGCCCCCAACATTTGTCCCTACTAAGTTACAGTGGTAATGAACTTCTATTGAATTCATAACATTACTAATAACTTTAGTCATGAATTCAGTCACCAAACATTACAACGTAGTTCTGAGTTAATAACGACAGACAAAGTCAGGGTAGTTTTCCAGACTGGCTGGTAATGTGCCACTCTGGATAAAATGCTGATATTTCTTGAACATTTGTCAGCAGTCTCTCAACTCATTTTTGTCTTAATTCCAACACATGACAGAATATGATAATAGTCTCTCTGGCAAAGTATATCTGGAGATACTTGGAGAGGGTTTCGGGGATCAACGCCCCCGCGCCCAGTCTGTGACCAGGCCTCGTCTAACCAACACCTTGAACTAGAGGTTCATATAATACTATGGGAAAGTTGTTGCTAGATGAATACGTCTAGTAAACTGGGAGAATCTAGAACCAAGACTAAGTGAACACATTGACGTGTACAGATAAATGTTTTAGTTCTTCCTTGTGTATCTTTACCTAACATAATGTCGGTAACTTTACTAATATTTACTTTTTAGTTGCGTCGTCTGAGCGGCTAGTTTATTGTGCGCCCACAGCTCATCCTGTGAGCTCTAGCACAATAAACAGGATTACAGACGTCACAATAATAATTTTTATTATTATTAACACATCGGCAGCTTCCCACCAAGGAAGGGTGGCCTGAAAAAGAAAAACTTTCATCATCATTCACTCCATCACTGTCTTGCCAGAGGCGTCCTCACATTAGTTATAAAACTGCAACATTAACACCCCTCCTTCAGAGTGCAGGCACTGTACTTCCCATCTCCAGGACTCAAGTCCGGCCTGCCGGTTTCCCTGAATCCCTTCATAAATATTACCTTCCTTACACTCCAAAAGCACGTCAAGTCCTAAAAACCATTTATCTCCATTCACTCCTATCTAACATGCTCATGCATTCTTGTTGAAGTCCAAGCCCCTCGTACACAAAACCTCTTTTACCCCTCCCTCCAACCTTTCCTAGGCCGACCTCTACCCCGCCTTCCCTCCACTACAGATTAATATACTCTTGAAGTCATTCTATTTTGTTCCAACCTTTCTACATGTCTGAACCCCCTCAACAACCCCTCCTCAGCTCTCGGATAATAGTTTTGGTAATCCCGCACCTCCTCATAATTTCCAAACTATGGATTTTCTGCATTATATTCACACCACACATTGCCCTCAGACATATCTCCACTAGTGTTGTATCGAATATCCGAATCCGCATTCGCATCCGTGGAACATCCGCACTATTTCTTACATCCGCATTTTACTGTAAACAGATATCTGCATATGCATCTGCATCCAAAATCCGCGGAACATCCACACTGTTTCTTACATCCGCATCAACATCCACAGAACATCCAAACAAGTCTTACATCCACATCCGCAAAATAAGTAAGACATCCGTATACACATCCGCATCCGTGGATATCTAAATTTTCACATCCGATACATCCCTAATCTCCACTGCCTCCAGCCTTCTCCTTGTTGCAACATTCACCACCCATGCTTCACACCTATATAAGAACATTGCTATAACTATACTCTCATACATTCCCCTCTTTAGTTCCATGGATAATAATAATAATAATATCTTCATTTCTACAAATACGTGTATGTCATTGACATCAATGACATACTACTATATAGAAAGCCACTTGTTATGCAGAGCATTTCGGGCAAATTAGATTTTGTCCCAGGATGCGACCCACACCAGTCGACTAACACCCATTTACCTATTTTACTGATGGGTGAACATGGACAGCAGGTGTCTTATGGAAACACATCCTAATGTTTTCCAGCCGTACCGGGGATCGACCCCCGGACCTCAGTGTGCTAGCATTAAGTAAGTTTACTCAGATACACAAATATAGTTACATAAGTTGTCATACATAGCAGCTTCTGTGTAGATTATCCAGGATAACCCAAAAAAGTCGTACATTGTTACATTTCTTGACATATTATTCATTTTACATAGTTAATATACATAATACGGTATGGAATACGATCTCATGTACTGTGTACATCAACTACATCAAGTAATTGCATATAAAATTATTTTCTAGCAAGGATCATATAGCTCCTGGGACGGTAATAGCGACTATCCTTCTCTGGAAAGGAAAGATTACTCAAATTTCTTGGATGAAGAGCCATTCAAAGGCATCATTAGTGTTTTAGGAACAATGTTTTGTGGATTTTGTCGTAAGTTTTAATGTAAACTCCATAAGACTGAAATAGACACCATCTTTCTCTAGTTTCCCAGACATTGCACACCGCATTTAAACTTTTTATAAATTTAAAAATATCTGTAAAGACCTAAACACACAAAACTTAAAGATAAATAAATTTTGGAACAATCCTGACCTGGGTTCATTGAGGACGTGGATAATGGCTTGGTAAATCTGTTCCTCTGAGGCCTCCTTGTGGACGCCCCGGGCCACTCCTCTTTCCTCCATTCTGATCAGAACGTCTTGCTGGTCAGCGAACACTGGCATGCCCACCATGGGTACTCCATGGTACAGCGCCTCCAGTACCCCGTGCATCCCGCAGTGGGTGAAGAACAATACCGTCTTGTTGTGCCCTGAACAACAGGTCACACAGAGTAAGAACATTATAAAATACTGCAACAGGCATATTGGCCTGAGCAACAATTCACACAAAATAACACCATATAACTAACCAACAACTCACAAAACAATAGAATCACTAAAGTTGGCCTACTTGCCTGAAGATAATTACTAATTAGGCCTATAAATATGTACAATTCACACTAATAGGACTACAGTAGACCTACTGGCGTGAGCAGCAATGCGCACTCAATTTTAACATATGGCCACTACAGTAGTCCACCCAGGCTAATCAGGTCCTAATCACCTCATCCCATTTCTACTCATGGAAATAAAGACATGTACGCAACAATTATTATATTTTATGAGACATTTCGCCCACTGTTGTCTTTATTAATCCAATACATAACATGGGAAAAACAAAATATATACCAGGCAGAGGTCAGGTGGGCGGACAGGGATGAGGTCCAGGAAGGTCAGGTGCCAGTGAGTGAGTCACCTGTTCAATTAATGTATGGTGGGGAAGAATCAGTTTTGTGAGGACACTTGTTATGGTATACCTTCCAGAGTTCTGAGCTACAGTGCTGGACGCTGCAGTCAGGGCTGCCTGCAGACAACAGGCAACGTTGCTTTTGTGGATAATTCTCCTTTATAACCAATGTGGCTTCTTTTCATGTCATCTGGTCCTCTTGCACATCAGAGTGCATCACAAAAGCAGTATTCAAGTCTCTGTTGTACGTATGTTTGTACTCCCTCACTCGCTGGCCAAGACGTCTGGTCGGCTCCTTCACATACACCTTGTTCAGTCCCCTGAAGCATCATATTAGCTAACCCATATATGAAACACTTGTAAAACCATCGAATCTCTCATCCCCAGCAATAAAACATGGATAGGTCACACATGACATTTTCGCATTTTGTTGATATATCCCAAAAGACTATTTCAACCACTGTGCTATCCAAAATCAATGTAGAACTATCCACAAAATTCCTGTTCTTGGACAGGATGGGGATAAATTAACCTTCATAGTGGACAGAAAGTCCACAAACACAGACGACCTTCCACATCATGACAGTGATTAAGAGAGGAGAGGCTGTCATCAGATGCTTCTGCAGAAGAACATGAGATCTGAAGAACAAAGTTCCTCGAAGAGGAATGTGGCCACATTTTAATGTGTTCACACAACTGGATATCAGACTGGAGGGAAAGAGTATGGAGGAGATGATTATATTTAGATATTTAGGAGTGGACGTGTCAGTAGATGGGTCTATGAAAGATGAGGTGAATCATAGAAATGATGAGGCAAAAAAAGGCGAGTGGTGCACTTAGGAGTCTGTGGATACAAAGAGCTTTGTTCGTGGAAGCAAAGAGGGGAATATAAGAGTATAGTTACACCAACGCTCTTATATGGGTGTGAAACATGGGTGGTGAATGTTGCAACAAGGAGAAGGCTGGAGGCAGTGGAGATGTCATGTCTCAGGCCAATGTGTGGTGTGAATATAAAGCAGAGAATTCGAAATTTAGAAATTAGGAGGAGGTGGGAGATTACCAAAACTATTATCCAGAGGGCTGAGGAGGGGTTGTTGAGGTGGTTCGGACATGTAGAGAGGGTGGAACAAAATAGAATGACTTCAAGAGTGTATAAATCTGTAGTGGAGGGGAAGGCAGGGTAAGGGTCGGCCTAGGAAAGGTTGGAGGGAGGGGGTAAAGGAGGGTTTGTGTGCGAGGAGCTTGGACTTCCAGCAAGCATGCATGAGCATTTTAGATAGGAGCAAATGGAGACAAATGGCTTTTAGGACTTAACATGCTGTTGGAGTGTGAGCAAGGTAATATTTATGAAGGGATTCAGGGAAAGCGGCAGGTCGGACTTGAGTCCTGGAGATGGGAAGTACAGTGTCTGCACTCTGAAGGAGTTTTATAAGTGTAGTGTAAGCGCGCCTCTGGCACGACAGTGATGGAGTGAATGATGGTGAAAGCTTTTCTTTTTCGGGCCACCCTGCCTTGGTGGGAGAAGGCCGATGTGTTAATAATACAAAAATAACAATTTCAGTTTCCTCCACACACACTCTTGAACCTCAGATGCACTCATGTCATTATTCACAGAGATTATCTGGTCCCATTTCATTTGAGGTATCTAACTCGCACAGCAGTTTCCTCACCTCTTCTACATATATATTGTGTTCACTACATCAACCTCTCTGGCTCTCTGGTAACGTCCCTAATTCCTCCGAGAATACCTCCTTTAATTTCTTGATGAGCTTCTCACAGACTTCCAGGTCATTTCTTGTGTACTCTTCTTCCCTCTTCGACCTGATTACCTGCTCATGTACCGTGTCATTCCTCTTGGTGTGGCTGTGTAGCTACTTTGGATCAGATTTGGCTTTCGAGGTTATGTCATCCTGAAATTGTCAAGTTAAGCGTGTGAATGTGTAACTTACCTAAAATATCTTGTTGTGGAAGCCAGGAGACCACCTTAACGTTGTGTGGTGGTTTGGGGTATTCCCCCTCCAGCTTCATTAACACCTGAGGCAAAGAAACCTATGAGTACTCACACACTAGCTAATACTAGTAGTTTTACGTAAAGTTATTGGTGGTTAAGGACTTTGTAAATGTGCTGCAAATTTTGTGATTATGTTGTAAAGTGTTGATGTATATATATTGTTAAGCAGGAGTGTTACTGTAGTGTTGATACGCAAAGATTCTGTCCAGCTCTCATTAATAATAATAATAATAATAATAATAATAATAATTTTATTTCATCGCAATTTTACATAGAGATTTACATAGAAGTGCAAGGAGAGCCACTGACATGCCAGGGCATAACGGGCAGCTTAATCTAAAAACTTACGGACTATGTACATAATATGATGATATTTCATTGGGTTAATTATAATATGGTGACACTACATTGCAACAAGTGTTTAGTAGGATGGTAGTTAATAGTCAAAATTGAAATTATTTTTGGGAAAATGACTGAGTATTTTTTTAAAGTAATTTACAGAATGCGTATTTAGTTTATGGTGAGTAGGTGGTAATATTACAATGTTATAATAGTACAAATTGAGATTATCTTATAGGAAAAAAAATACTGAGCATTTCTGAAAGTAATATTATCGTACATAATTATAATAAAAATGGAATTATCTTATAGGAGAAATAACAATGAGTATTTTTTGAGTATGAGTATTTAGGTAAGGGTGAGTAGGTGGTTTTTGAGAAGAGTTAAAATGATTCTCAGACAAGGTTATTTTTGTATTTTCTGGTAATGAGTTCCAGAATCTGGGGCCCTTTATGTGCATTGAATTTTTACATAGGTTGCTATGGATGCGGGTTACATCAAAATGTGATCTGTTTCTTGTGTTATGGTCATGGGTCCTATTAAGGTTGGTGAGGAGAATTTTGAGTGGAGGTTTTATATTAGAATGTAGAGTTCTATGTATGTAGTAGGCACAAGAATAAGTGTGAATGTTCTTTATGGTGAGTAGTTTTAGGCTTTTGAATATTGGTGGAGTATGCTGTCTAGAGTGGGAATTTGTTATCATTCTGACTGCAGCCTATTGCTGGGTTATGGGTGGTCTAAGGTGGTTTAATGTTGTTGATCCCCATGCACAGATTCCATAAGTGAGATAAGGGTAGATGAGCGAGTGATATAGTGCAAGGAGAGCTGATTGTGGCACATAATAGCGTATCTTAGATAATGTGCCTACTGTCTGAGATTTTCTTGGAAATTTCTTGTATATGTGTTTGGAATTTAAGGCTACTGTCAAGGTGGATTCCTAGGAATTTTCCCTCTGTGAGTCTTGTGATGGGTGTACCATTGAGTGTTATGTTAAGTGGAACATTTGTGGCTTTGCTTCCAAACTGTATGAAGTAGGTCTTGTCAGTATTGAGAGTAAGCTTGTTAGTCGTCATCCATGTTGATATTTTCTGTAATTCGGCATTAACAGTGTTGGCCAGTATAACTGGATTTGGGTGAGAGAAGACATATGTTGTGTCATCTGCAAATAAAATGGGTTTGAGTAGTTGTGATGCATTCGGTAGGTCATTTATGTAAATGAGGAATAGGAGTGGCCCCAGGACACTTCCTTGAGGGACTCCGACTGTAATTTGTTGTGTGGAAGAGTTCGCTCCATTTGTGTACACGTATTGGCTTCTGTTGCTTAGGTATGACTTAAGGTAGTTGAGTGGGTGCCCCCTTATACCATAGTGTGCTAATTTTGTGAGCAGTAAATCATGGTCGACTGTATCAAAAGCTTTGCGTAGATCAATGAAGATTCCCAGTGGGATTCCCAGTGTAGACAAACACATGTAGACAAACACATGGGTAACCTTCTGACAATGATGCTGATGATCAGTGTTAACAATATTATTTACCAGCAATAACAACTTCTCTGACTTAGCATCAGATACGATTCACTACACAACCTCGCTCACAATACTGTGTCTGGAACTTTATTATGAAATTTCGTTGCGTCTTGGACCCATCATAAGGTCACAGTTGTGACTTGAAAAAGGTCCATAAGGTTCCTTATGACAATCATCACAAGATTCCTCTCCTAAGTGCGGCTTATTTGTGGGTAAAATCATATACTTTGAACCAAAGTAACATTCCTTTATAACTCTTGTGAACAGTTCATTAGGGCTCAGGGATTTGTTTGGTTTTAATCTATTTGTCTGAGAACCACGTCACTAACGACTATGATTATGCATAACTTATTTTCGTCCTCACCTATATAAGTTTTTGTTTCAGGAATTTCTCTGTCTTTCTGCATAAAAAATCAAGAGGAAATAAGTGTTAAAGATCGTACACATTTCTTTGTCACCGTCAATGAACTGACCTGAGCAATTTTAAAGTGGGTCTGTCTTGTTCCTTATCTTACTCTTATATACCTAAAAGAAACCCGGGTTAATCCTCGAATCCCTTGCAACTAAATTCATATATTTTGACCTTTCTTATTCTTTTTTTTATTTTTTAATTGAATAAATTGATTTCTTAATTACTCCTCTCCCATTTTGATTCTCTTGTAAAAGTCTCTCTTTTGACCTATGAGATGTTTTAATCTATTTTTTATCCATTTGAGTTTTTTCTTGGAACTAATTTTCCTATTTGGAGCATACGTAGTCTGAGCAGCTAGAACTATGATTTGAAAAACGTCACATTGGCAACCATCGCTGCCTTCCTGACCCATAGGATAATGACCACTCAGACCACATCAGTTCACCCCACCCAGGTAATTTCTCAGGCCTATGAAAATGGCCAAGTAAAATTCAGGAACATTGACTTGGCTGTAGTTATTAAGGTAATTCCATGATATATTGAATCTGAGTGATTTGTGATTCTTTTCCCCAAGCTCATCATTAACCTCAAGATTATTAATTAATGATTCTTGTTGGCAAGAACCAAGTCAAGCAGGTTGTTTCCTCTAGTTGGTTCTGTCACAAACTCTTTAAAAAAACAATCCTGAATCGTATCAAGAAAGTTGCCAGACAAGAACAGTTATTCTATTTGTTGTTATATACTAGTTTTAAAAAATATATTTTAAAATAATTTGCATCTTAAAAATATTAAATCAATAACATTAAAAGATTCTCCTAAAAATTCCCTGAGATCCCCACAGGGGTTCGAGTAATTAATAAAAACCATTACAAAGAAAGCAAAAATTAAAGAAAGTTTGTGGTGGGGGCTGGCAGTATACCTTAGATAAGACTGGCGACTGAGCTCAGCTGAGATTACAACTCTTATCCTGTAAAACTGATCTGTGTAAAAAAAAAAAAACTTACCCGGTGTGGGAGTCGAGCAAAAGCGCCCATGAGATTGTTGATGACATGGGCTGGAACGACGCGAGAATTGAAGATGAAACCCATAGTGAAGAGTATGGTGCCAGCCGAGCCAGACCCTCCCACCCACCTCTCCAGCTCCTGGCACAACCACAAACATAACATTAGTCATACTACATAGTGTCAATACGTATAATAACTAAACAGTACAAACAAAAATTAAACATTAGAATAAATCCCCTGTGGAAATAAGTATTTGATTTTATTATGTTATCCTAGATTAAATCTGCGTAGTATGCTATGTGCCCATAAACACCTGTGTTGTCTTAAAACCGCTGTAAAACAATACTCGTAGTAAGAGTAAGACACATGTGTAGACAATATGCCTACCTACCTGTTTCACATACCTCCCGCTAGAGGAAATTGCTGGCCTAAGGCCTGGTTTCAAAAATGCCCGGCAGATGGCAGGCGCCGAGGTCTACCCTTGCTTCCTGCCCCTCCTCCCCCCCTCTCCCCACCCCTCTCTCTCTCTCTCTCTCTTCTCTCTTGCCGCCCTTCAATGCAGCATGAACTGAAGGTAGGCCTATGCCCATTGATTAGGTTAGTGATTAATTAGGTTAGTGATCCTTCTCAAGTCATTAGATCCAGACTAGGAACCTGCCACCCCATTTCTAGATTACCTGAATTAATTTTATGTACCTCTATTCTCACATTGGACAGTGTGTACTCACCTATTTGTACTCACCTATTTGTGGTTGCAGGGGTCGAGTCATAGCTCCTGGCCCCGCCTCTTCACTGATTGCTACTAGATCCTCTCTCTCCCTGCTCCATGAGCTTTATCAAACCTAGTCTTAAAACTATGTATGGTTCCTGCCTCCACTATGTCGCTTTCCAAGCTATTCCACTTCCTGACAACTCTATGACTGAAGAAATACTTCCTAACATCCCTTTGACTCATAGGAGTCTTCAACTTCCAATTGTGACCCCTTGTTTCTGTGTCCCCTCTCTGGAACATCTTGTCTCTGTCCACCTTATCTATTCCTCGCAGTATTTTATATGTCGTTATCATGTCTCCCCTAACCCTCCTGTCCTCTAGTGTCGTCAGGCCGATTTCCTTAACCTTTCTTCGTAGGACAATCCCCTTAGCTCTGGGACTAGTCTTGTTGCAAACCTTTGCACTTTCTCTAATTTCTTGACGTGCTTGACCAGGTGTGGGTTCCAAACTGGTGCTGCATACTCCAGTATGGGCCTGACGTATATGGTATACAGAGTCTTGAATGATTCCTTAGTGAGGTATTGGAACGCTATTCTTAGGTTTGCCAGCCGCCCGTATGCTGCAGCAGTTATCTGATTGATGTGTGCCTCAGGAGATGTGCTCGGTATTATACTCACCCCAAGATCTTTTCTTTGAGTGAGGTTTGCAGTCTTTGGCCACCTAGACTATACTCTGTCTGCGGTCTTCTTTGCCCTTCCCCGATATTCATGACTTTACATTTGGCAGGGTTAAATTCAAGGAGCCAGTTACTGGACCAGGCTTGCAGCCTGTCCAGGTCTCTTTGTATTCCTGCCTGATCCTCGACTGATTTGATTCTTCTCATTAACTTCACATCATCTGCAAACAGGGACACTTCTGAGTCTATCCCTTCCGTTATGTCATTCACATATACCAAAAACAGTACAGGTCCTAGGACTGACCCTTGTGGAACTCCACTCGTCACAGGTGCCCACTCTGACATCTCGTCACGTACCATGACTCGTTGTTGCCTCCCTGTCAGATATTCTCTGATCCATTGCAGTGCTTTTCCTGTTACGTGTGCCTGATCCTCTAGCTTTGCATTAATCTCTTGTGAGGAACTGTGTCGAACGCCTTCTTGCAGTCCAAAAAATGCAGTCTATCCACCCTCTCTCTCGTGTCTTACTTCTGTTACTTTGTCATAAAACTGCAGTAGGTTTGTGACACAGGATTTTCCTTCCCTGAAACCATGCTGGTTGTCGTTTATAAGCTTGTGTCTTTCTAGGTGCTCCACCATTCTCCTCCTGATGATCTTCTCCATGACTTTGCATACTATAACGTCAGTGACACAGGTCTGTAGTTTAATGCCTCGTGTCTGTCTCCTTTCTTAAAAAATTTGGGACTACATTTGCCATCTTCCACGCCTCAGTAGTTGCCCAGTTTCAATGGATGTGTTGAAGATTTGTGTTAGTGGCACACACAACATCTCTGCTCCTCTCTAAGGACCCACGGAGAAATGTTGTCCGGTCCCACCGCTTTTGAGGTATCGAGTTCACATAGCAGCTTCTTCACCTCCTCCTCGGTTGTGTGTATTTCATCCAGCACTTGTTGGTATACCTCCCTATTCTGAATTCCTGGAGTCCTTCCTGTCTCCTGTGTAAATACTTCTTTAAATCTCATGTTGAGCTCCTCACATACCTCTTGGTCGTTTATTGTGAACTCCCCACCTTCCTTTCTCAGCCTGATTACCTGGTCCTTGACTGTTGTTTTCCTCCTGATGTGGCTATACAGCAGCTTCGGGTCAGACTTGACTTTTGATGCTATATCATTTTCATATTGTCGCTGAGCCTCCCTTCTTACCTGTGCATATTCGTTTCTGGCTCTTCGGCTAATCTCTTTATTTTCCTGGGTCCTTTGTCTTCTGTACTTTTTCCATTCTCTATTACACTTACTTTTTGCCTCCCTACACCTCTGGGTGAACCAAGGACTCGTTCTGGTCTTCCCATTACTTCTGTTTCCCTTGGGGACAAACCTCTCCTCTGCCTCTTTGCATTTGGTTGTCACATATTCCATCATTTCTTTTACTGTGTGTGTGTGTGTGTGTGTGTACTCACCTAGTTGTGGTTCCAGGGGTCGATTCATAGCTCCTGGCCCCGCCTCTTCACTGGCCGCTACTGGGTCACTCTCCCTGCGTCATGAGCTTTATCATACCTCTGCTTAAAGCTATGTATTGAGCCTGCCTCCACTACATCACTTCCTAAACTATTCCACATCCCGACAACTCTGTGACTGAAGAAATACTTCCTAACATCTCTGTGATTCATCTGAGTCTTCAACTTCCAACTGTGTCCCCTTGTTGCTGTGTCCCATCTCTGGAACATTCTGTCTCTGTCCACTTTGTCAATTCCTCTCAGTATCTTATATGTTGTTGTTATATTCCCCCTATCTCTCCTGTCTTCCAGTGTCGTCAGGTCGATTTCCCTTAACCTCTCATCGTAGGACATACCCCTTAGCTCCGGGACTAGTCTTGTTGCAAACCTTTGCACCTTCTCGAGCTTCTTTACGTGCTTGGCTAGGTGTGGGTTCCAAACTGGTGCAGCATACTCCAGTATGGGCCTAACGTACACAGTGTACAGGGTCCTGAACGATTCTTTATTAAGATGTCGGAATGCTGTTCTTAGGTTTGCTAGGCGCCCGTATGCTGCAGCAGTTATTTGGTTGATGTGCGCCTCAGGAGATGTGCCTGGTGTGTGGGTGTGTGTGTTAGTTACCATTTTGTCCTAGGCACATGTCGATTTGACACTAGGCCTGTTGTATGTGTGTGTGTGTGTGTTGATAGACAGTTGCAGCTGGTAGGTCTCTGGTGGAGGTAGGAGGCCAGAGACTTGCACGTGGGTCCCAAGGTACAAATGCATTCAATACACTCGAGATACGTAGGTGGAAGGGTCATAAGCTGTGGTACACCTAGAAATACCTGTGTGAGTCACCTGCAAGTGTCTCTTAGTGTAGCTAGCGAGGTATAGTCTTTATACAGGGGCTGTCGTAAGTTAGCCCGTGGCCTGGTGGCAAAAGCTCTCGCTTCATACAGTGAGGGTCCGGGTTCGATTCCCGGCGAAGGGGTGGAAACATGACGTATTTCCTTACACCGGTTGTTTATGTTCACCCATCACTAAAATGGGTACCTGGGTGTTAGTAGACTGGTGTGGGTTGCATCCTGGGACAAGACTGACCTAATTTGCCCGAAATGCTCAGCATAACAAGTGGCTTTCTATATAGCAGAATGTCATTGATGTCAGCTAGGCCTGTATACCTTGTACATGTACTTGTAGTAAATAAAGATATTATCATTAACTCAGTATAACTATAGTGTGACTGCGGGTAGTGGAGCAGCCGGCTGCAGGATCCCCGTGGGCACTCATACTGGCTGCAGGATACCTACGGCCTATTGTGTAGGATGTGAGGTGTTGTAGTTTACTAAGCTAAATTAAATCTAACTCTAACTTAGCTTAAATACGTATAAGTAGCACTGGTTAATACATTAGCCTGTGGGCTTCAATACAGATTGAGTTTTACAAATTAAGAGTATAATAAAGAGATGTGGTACCCCCAATAGGCGTGGTGGGGGTGTACTTCCCCTCCCTCTTTACCTCCTTTCCTCCAACTGAAGAAAGGTTTGTAACGGTCTGGTATATTCAATTGCGAGATTTGCCACAGCACAAGTATACTCCAGCACAGGTATACTCCAGCACCAGCCTAGTGTTGATCGAAACCCAACTGTTGCACACGTGTCTTACTCTTCAGTTAATCTATCATCTACACAAGACCTAAATGCGAAGTCACTCACCTCAGGTAAGGGTTTAGGAGGATGTACTTGTAAGCCGCCCACGTTGATGAAGGAAGGAGGTAGCAACCTCGGGTAGTCGAGGGCCGGGTGAGAGTTGATCAACATACCTGACATCTCAGCCAGCAGAGTCCCAGGTGGCGGGCAAGACGGCAGGTACTTCTTGATCTGCCACCCCGTCACTGCCAGCTCCACCTGAGAGATCAACAGCAGGCACTAGTGTCAGTGGCATACCCAGAGTGCAAGGACAGTGTCACAATCCCATGGCTTTGAACGACTCGCAACTAACTCACACGTTGAATATGCAACGCAGATCACTGGCGCTTCGCTTTGTGCCGGACTATTGCCAAGTCGACTTTATAATTCACTATGGACCTAAACGCATAGTTTTCATTTGCATTGTGTGAAATGAGATTTGTACCAGAAAACAAAGCATAAGTTCTGACCTGCATGCAGCTACTGACCTGCATGCAACTACTGACCTGCATGCAACTACTGACCTGCATGCAACTACTGACCTGCATGCAACTACTGACCTGCATGACAACATGGCTGCCGATGGCATGCAAGTGGTTGACTATACGCTGCGGGAAGGTCATCACGTCTCTGTAGTGGGAGAGGATTTGGGGCACTACTGACGGAGGGCTGAAGGCTGTAGTGTACTGAGGTTCTCCTCCGGCGAAGGTGAAGGCCCAGTAACCCACAGACGGAACACCTGCAGCCACCGAGAGAGAACAGAGGAGCATACGTTAGGAAAAACAAATGGGAAAAAAACAGAGGAGGAACTAACACTAGGACATAGAAAGGGAGGAGGACTGGGCACGAATTTCTTCAACAAGACATGACTGTCACCTAGAAGACAACAATGGTCCACTTGTTGAGTGTAATGTTTGTGTTATCACTGGTATATGGCCACAACGTTTATTTGCTTTTATAACTGTTGCACTAACTAATGTTACTATCCCGCAAAATAACTTATAGATTTCCTGAACAAAGCTTATGTATTCTTATCCTCCACCCTAAGATTAGCCAACCAGTACACAGAAAAATTCTAGAGGGATTAGTACCAAACTTACACACGAAAATCACTCCCTATGAAAGCAAAAGACTCGGCAGGACACGCAACATTTCCCCAATGAAAAGCAGGGGTGCCACGAGTACACTGGGAGACAACATAATAAGTGTCAGGGGCCCAAGACTGTTCAACTGCCTCCCAGCATACATAAGGGGGATTACCAATAGATCCCTGGCTGTCTTCAAAAAGGCGCTGGAAACGCCTGATCAGCCGGGCTGTGGTACTTACGCAGGTTTACGTGCGACCAGCAGTAACAGCCTGGTTGATCAGACCCTGATCCACCACGAGGCTTGGTTTCAGACCGGACCGCGGGGGCGTTGACCCCAAAACCCTCTCCAGGTAAACTCCAGGTATACAGACAGTTGTCACACCGGCCACAAAGTTACGACCTGTTGCTTCAATATTTACAGTTAATCGAGAAATGCAGTATAAGAACTGTATAGACGACTGCGTTTCGCTGAGACAGGAGCTTCTATAATTCAATATCAGTTATAGGGAACTTTTATTGACGATGTTTCCCCCATACAGAGAGCGAAACGTTGTCAATAAGAGTTACCTATAAGTGCATTTGAGAGTCTTTACTACTGTGTTGGTGTATCGTAACATTACCAAGTCAATAACATTGACGGTATTTATGACTCTCAGTTTATTTTTACTTGTCTGGATGACACTCACCAGGGTGCCATCCTTGGTGCCTCTACTACAACACTGTCTAGCAACACAACACTCACCAGGGAGCCATCCTTGGTGCCTCTGCTACAACACTGTCTAGCAACACAACACTCACCAGGGTGCCATCCTTGGTGCCTCTGCTACAACACTGTAGCAACACAACACACTCACCAGGGAGTCATCCTTGGTGCCTCTGCTACAACACTGTCTAGCAACACAACACTCACCAGGAGCCATCCTTGGTGCCTCTGCTACAACACTGACTAGCAACACAACACTCACCAGGGAGCCATCCTTGGTGCCTCTGCTACAACACTGTCTAGCAACACAACACACTCACCAGGGTGCCATCCTTGGTGCCTCTGCTACAAACTGTCTAGCAACACAACACTCGCCAGCCAGTCATCCTTGGTGCCTCTGCTACAACAATGTCTAGCAACACAACACTCGCCAGGGAGCCATCCTTGGTGCCTCTGCTACAACACTGACTAGCAACACAACACTCGCCAGCCAGTCATCCTTGGTGCCTCTGCTACAACACTGTCAAAAATCAGGAGCCATCGCATCTGTAACACTACAGTGCCATCCTTGGTGCCTCTGCTACAACACTGTCTAGCAACACAACACTCACCAGGGAGCCATCCTTGGTGCCTCTGCTACAACACTGTCTAGCAACACAACACTCACCAGGGAGCCATCCTTGGTGCCTCTGCTACAACACTGTCTAGCAACACAACCTTGGTGCCTCTGCTACAACACTGTCTAGCAACACAACACTCACCAGGGAGCCATCCTTGGTGCCTCTGCTACAACACTGTCTAGCAACACAACACTCGCCAGCCAGTCATCCTTGGTGCCTCTGCTACAACACTGTCTGCAACACAACATACTAGGTGCCATCCTGGTGCCTCTGCTAAAACTGTCTAGCACACAACACTCACCAGTCATCCTTGGTGCCTCTGCTACAACTGTCTAGTAAACAACACTCACGGAGCCATCCTTGGTGCCTCTGCTATAACACTGTCTAGCAACACAACACTCACCAGGAGCCATCTTGGTGCCTCTGCCAACACTGTCTAGCAACACAACACTCACCAGGTGCCATCCTTGGTGCCTCTGTAACACTGTCTAGCAACACAACACTCACCAGGGAGCCATCCTTGTGCCTCTCTTCTACACTGACTAGCAACACAACACTCACCAGGGAGCCATCCTTGGTGCTCTCTGCTACAACACTGTCTAGCAACACAACACTCACCAGGAGCCATCCTTGGTGCCTCTGCTACAACACTGTCTGCAACTACAACACTCACCAGGGAGCCATCCTTGGTGCCTCTGCTCAACACTGACTAGCAACACAACACTCACCAGGGAGCCATCCTGGTGCCTCTGCTACAACACTGTCTACAACACAAAGCTGCGACCAGGAGCCATCCTGAGATGCCTCTCTCAACATGACAGCACCCAACACTACCAGGGAGCCATCCTTGGTGCCTCTTACAACACTTCTAGCAACACAACACATCAAGGGTGCCATCGTGCCTCTGCTACAACACTGTTAGGACAACATCACAGGGTGCCATCCTGCCGAAGGCAACACAACACTACGTATGCCCTACTGGTGTTGTAACCTGGAATATTTCAAGACAATATTGTTCTGGCACCAACAAACATTGTTCTGACACTGACAATTTTGGACTTATTATGACCGTGGAGTTTAGCCTTACCTTTAATAATAATCTAAAAGTTGAATAGAGCGAATCAACTAAGCCAACCTAAAACAAACACACACAACGTTCATATCATACATATTTGTGGAACCTGCTTTAACTTTTGAAGGTAACACACTTACATACAAACGAGTGTGGGGAGCATGGCTGGGAACAGACACCACTCTACATAAGTGTGGGAGCATGGCTGGAAGCATTACACACCGTTAGCAAGCCTGGAGCCATGCCTGGGCAAGCACACACACACGTTCATACATACAGGGTGGGGGAGCCATGCCTGGGCAAGCACACACACACGTTCATACATACAGAGTGGGGGAGCCATGCCTGGGCAAGCACACACACACGTTCATACATACAGGGTGGGGAAGCCATGCCTGGGGAAGCACACACACACGTTCATACATACAGGGGGGGGGAGCCATGCCTGGGCAAGCACACACACACACGTTCATACATACAGAGTGGGGGAGCCATGGCTGGGCAAGCACACACACACGTTCATACATACAGGGTGGGGGAGCCATGCCTGGGCAAGCACACACACACCGTTCATACATACAGAGTGGGGAGCAATGGCTGGGAAGCACACACACACGTTCATACATACAGGTGGGGAGCCATGCCTGGGAAGCACACACACACGTTCATACATCAGAGTGGGGGAGCAATGGCTGGGAAGCACACACACACGTTCATACATACAAGGGGAGCCATGGCTGGGCAAGCACACACACACGTTCATACAGAGTGGGAGCAATGCTGGGAAGCACACACACACGTTCATACATACAGGTGGGGAGCCATGGCTGGGCAAGCACACACACACGTTCATACATACAGGGTGGGGGAGCCATGGCTGGGCAAGCACACACACACGTTCATACATACAGAGTGGGGGAGCCATGGCTGGGGAAGCACACACACACGTTCATACATACAGAGTGGGGGAGCAATGGCTGGGCAAGCACACACACACGTTCATACATACAGGGTGGGGGAGGGGAGAGAGGTAATCCTGAAGATAATATAATCTTCAGTAAGGTAACAAGACCTGGATATTATTCTACTTGTCATGTATAATCATAGTTCCCACTGCACAAGTCACACTGACATTATTGCCTAAAGAAGGAAGTGCACTAGAGTGGAGGAGAGAGACATGATAGTTGTTGCATCTCTTGCAAACCCAGTCAGTAAACATCTGAGGTCACATCGTCTCTACTCGAAGTACATACAAATGGTTATAATCATAACCATATTTTTTCAAGGGGTGGACCGGTAAGCCAGCGGAAGGCCTCGGTCAGATGACCAAGAGTTCCAGCTGCGGGTCATCATATGACTAAGACCCGCGTCAGGAAACACTTGGCCTGTTTCCTGACGTGTGTGTTCACCACTGCAGGCAACTTCAGATCAGATTAACTACTGAAAACTGGAAGATGCTGATGTTCCTTAACTTCAGTTCCAGAAATATTTTATTTTATCTATTAAAGTAAAGGTATAAGAATAATGCATTTTTATTCTATTTTTTTAATGTGTTCCTTTAAAGCTTGACAAAATAAACTATATAATGGAAATGTGTCATTTAATTCAGTTTAATAATGGAGAGAGAGATAGAGAGAGAGAGGGGGGGAGGGGTTGCTCAAGTTCTGAATTATAATCATAGATTTTCAGTTTCCAGTTCCTAAAGTTTAATATGTTTTTCCAGAGTTGAAAATATTTTTTTTAACAAAGGTTTGAAAGAATCAGCATTATGAGTGTGTTAGAAAATTCTCTCTCTTGTTTAATATAACTGCAAATTATTCAGACTTAGTTTTGTAATTAGTTTCAGATTCTGTCTTCATCGTATTTACAAGATTTAAACAAATATTTTTTTTTTTAATTTGTAAGCTTGACAGGGAAGCCTATAATGGCGTTGGTATCTCAAAAACACTAAATCTATTAATATTTAATCTCTCTCATTAATGCCTAATAAGCAATAAACATTTCTTTATATGTAAACAGTTTATTAATACGACAAGTTGAAGACTGAGACACTTGTGTAACATTTGGGAATCTTACTGTGGCTTCTTCAGTCCAGTACAGAGAAGAACGGGGAAGATGAGGAGACTGAGGTAATCAGTCCCTCAGCTTGGAGTCCATGTGTTGAGTCCATCAGTCTTGATTGATGGACTCAACATATCGACACCAGGCTGACGGACTCATTACCTCATTCTTCTCATCTTCCACTGTTCTTCTCTGTATTAGACTGAAGAAGCCACTGGCTGGCTTCTTCAGTCCATCACAGACATTCTTAAATGTTACAAATGTGTCTCATTCATTTCCTTATATGTTAAATATAGTTATCATAATATATAAATAAATATTAAAAAAAGTATCGGTATCGGCCTAAAAGTGAATATCGGTATCGGCAATTTTTTTAGTATCGTTCCGTCCCATGATTTTATGAAGCGCTAAACCCTTGTGGGCGTCATTCACCGCAAGGAGGTGTGGAGGCTCGATCCTCATTCCGTTAACTGCTGCCTAGTTTCTGACCAGCCAGGTTGTTGGTGATCACACATCACGAAATATGGATCCCAGGTTATAACCTATTCAGATGAGACAGACTGAACAGGCAACAAGGAGGGGTTGGCTTGTACGTCACAGAGTCGCTCATTTGCTCAGAACTACTAAACACCTCAAATGATGTTGAAGTTTTGGTGGTAAAGATTGAAAACTAAAACCTTGTCATTGTGGTGGTATACAAGCCTCCAGACGCAACTTCCCAGCAATTCCAGGAGCAGCTTTTGAAAATTGATCACTGTCTGGAACATCTCCAACTCCTGCCCTAAACATCTTACTACTGGGAGATTTCAACTTGAGACACATAAAATGGAGGAGTATAGCAAACAATGTTTTAGCAGAGATCACCCCAGGAGGCAGCGCAGATGAAAATTCACACACACACGAGCTATTAAATCTCTGCACCAAATTCACCTTAAACCAGCAAATATTAGAGCCTACAAGACTAGAAAATACGCTGGACCTCATCTTCACTAACAACGACGATCTGCACGTAATATAACCGTATCAAAGACAATACACTCAGATCACTACATAATAGAGGTACAGACATGTATGCACAGGGCTCCTGACCAGCAAAATGTGATCAGTCATGAGGGTGTCTTCACAAAATTTAATTTCAATAACAAAAACATACAATGGGACCAAGTAAACCATGTCCTAAATGAAATAAGCTGGGAAGATATCCTAAACAACAGAGATCCGAACCTTTGCCTAGAAAACATTAACACTGTGTTTCTTGAGATCTGCTCAAGGCACATTCCATTAAGAAAAGATGTAAACTAGAGAGAGACGCTCCCTATACAGACGAAGGTGAAGAATCACAGAGCTGCTGAGGGGAGCCAATATATCTGAAATACAAAGGGAGGCACTGGTCAATGAAATAACAAATATCGAACTTAAGCTGAAGGAATCTTACAGGAGACAAGAATCGTAGGAAGAACTAAAATATATAAAGGAAATTGAAAAAAAAAAATACTTCTTCTCTTATGCCAAATCTAAGGAAAAAACAACATCCAGTACTGGGCCCCTGCTTAGGCGAGATAGGACATACACAGATGATAGCCAAGAAATGAGTGAGATACAAAAGTCCCAATACGACTCAATGTTCAGCGAGCCGCTGTCCAGACTAAGGGTCGACAATCCAAATGAATTCTTTATGAAAGAGACCCAAACTTTAGTAATCTAAAAAATCTCGGATATTACCATAACACCACAAGACTTTGAAAAGGCAATAAAGGACATGCCCATGCACTCTTTCCCAGGCCCAGACTCATGGAACTCGTGTTCATCAAGAACTGCAAGAATCCCCAGACCGATAACACTAACATCCCATATCATAAATTTTTTTGAAAGGGTTCTAAGAAGCAAAATCGCCAACCACCTGGATACCTATCAGTTACACAACCCAGGGCAGCACGGGTTTTGAGCAGGTCGCTCCTGCCTGTCCCAGCTCCTGGACCACTATGACAGGGTCCTGGATGCTGTTGAGGATTAACAAAATACAGATGTATTATACACAGACTTTGCAAAAGCTTTCGACAAGTGTGACCATGGTGTAATAGCGCACAAAATGCGTGATAAAGGAATAACAGGAAAAGTTGGTAGATGGATCTATAATTCCTGACAAATAGAACACAAAGAGTAATAGTAAACAGAGTAAAGTCTGAGGCAGCTACGGTGAAAAGCTCTGTTCCACAAGGCACAGTACTCTCTCCCATTCTATTCCTCATCCTCATATCTGACATAGACAGAGATGTAAGCCATAGCTCCGTGTCTTCCTTTGTGGATGACACCTGGATTGCCATGGCAGTGACCTCCATCGAAGACACTGGACAGGCACCTAAAGTCAGTACCTGACCAACCGGGCTGTGGTTGATAATATTGAACCAGTTAAAGAGGTTACGATTAAACGGAGAACAGAACCCTGGATGACTACTGAGATATTAGATAATATGAAATTCAGAGACCAGTTGTTAAAAAGCTTTAGGGCAAACAGACAGGAGGAACAGAGTGAAGAGGCTTATAAAAGGCGCAAAGGCAAAGCACTTTTGCTCAAAAATCGAAGAGTACAAGAATAACCCTAGAAAGTTCTGACAACAACTATAACAGTTGGGGTATAGCCATAAACCCGTAGATAGATCTAACATAGTACTAAATATCGATAACGAGGTATGCCACGAAACAACTGAAGTGGCAAATTGTTTTAATTCATACTACACAACTGTCGCATCAACACTAGTAAGTAAACTGCCGGATTCATCAACTACCTTTAACACAGACTCTGATAAGTTTAAAACATACTATACCAATAAAGGAGCAACCCCAAACAGTTGTCAACTAGTAAGTGTATCTCATGACTTCGTGCAAAAAAAACTAAGCAGGTTAAACCCAACTAAGAGCACCGGCCCAGATAACATCCCGTCAAAGTTCCTAAAAGATGGTGCCTCTGAACTGGCAATCCCCATTGCTCATATAATAAATTTGTCCATCACCACTAATACCGTACCAGAGGGGTTCAAGGAGGCCAGAGTTACTCCTGTCTTCAAGAAAAATAGTAGGTCTGATGTCAGCAACTATAGGCCTGTTAGTATACTCAGTGTAATATCCAAAATTCTAGAGAGGGCGGTGTACTGTCAAGTAGTTAAGTATCTTAATGACAACAACATTCTTCATAGTTACCAATCAGGCTTTTGTGAGATTTTACCCAACCGACACCTCCCTAATTAATCTGATGGATTACATGAGAACTGAAATGTCGACTGGTTTAAGTCCTACCTTAGCAACATTACACAAATTGTCAAAATAAACAAAACAGAATCAGAACCCCTTCCGATAGCATGTGGAGTTCCCCAAGGTATTATTCTGGGTCCCTTATTATTTCTATGTTATGTAAACGACATGCCCATCAGTGTTAATTGCAAATTCCTACTGTATGCACATGACAGTGTTCTGTTAGTGTCAGGTAAAGACCCACAAGATATAGCTAATGTATTAACACTGGAACTGGAGTCCTGGAGAAAATAGTTAGTAGATAACAAACTGAGCTGAGCATTTCGGGCAAATTAGGTCAGTTTTGTCTCAGGATGCGACCCAAACCAGTTACGTTACGCTAGGTTACGTTACGTTATGCTAGGTTATGTTACGTTATGCTAGGTTACGTTACAACGGAAAAACTATAAATATACGATAAAAAACAATACAAAATATGCCGAGTGAACAAAAAAATGGGGAGACAGTGGGCGGGGCTGATGCCAGACAGTGGGCGGGGCTGATGCCAGACAGTGGGCGGGGCTGATGCCAGACAGTGGGCGGGGCTGATGCCAGACAGTGGGCGGGGCTGATGCCAGACAGTGGGCGGGGCTGATGCCAGACAGTGGGCGGGGCTGATGCCAGACAGTGGGCGGGGCTGATGCCAGACAGTGCGCGGGGCTGATGCCAGACAGTGCGCGGGGCTGATGCCAGACAGTCATGTTTCAACTATTCAAGGCTCGGTTAATTGCTACCTATTTGACTATTTTTACAATAGTGCCATGATGACTGGGGTTACAAGGGCGGGCTGACAGGCTAGCTAGTGACAGTATAATGTGCTGATGTAACAAGCTAGCATGATCGTGCCATTCATCTACTAGTTCATTAATTTGCAATCTTTTATCGTAATTAATGATGATAATTTTGTTGTTGGTCTTCACTGTAAAGGTCAATATCAGGTTTAATAGTATGTGTCAGTAGCTCCTCCTGTGCGGTGGTCAAAAATACTGACCTTGGAACACTAGCATGTCACTGACACAGATTGAGATGCAGTCACATGGAATCTTTATTGAGGATGTTTCACCTTGACAGGGACTTTATAAAGCTCCTGAGTGAGCAAAACGAGGTCAATAAAGCTTCCATGTACCTGGGTTTGTGTATTTGTCTTCGTGTTGTGGGTTCTTGATAACATTACCTACCCAATTTGTCGTTGAAGAATGCAATCATCTTTCCTGGTTAGATTACCCCTGCATACCTGCATGTGTATTCTAATATGATAGTTATCTGCCTGCTTAAATGATCCCTAAAACTCAACAAATATTAATGTGCGTGTTTTTGTTTCAGTATTAAAATAGAGCACATTGCATTTTGTTGGGCATTTTCTTTGCGGGACTCTAGTGATCTCTTAATGGAAGACGAAGTACCTTCACCAACACTCTCTCCATAATCTTAAAGGAATCTGATACCAGGGATTTAGAAGTTTCTAATTCATGGTTTTCTTAAAAAAGCAATGATCGTGGATCTTTCTTAGTGTTTCGATGGATTGAGTCCGCCTGTTTAATACATGTTGAAATGTTGATGGAACGGAATGCTAGTCACGGCAGTGAGCACTTCTCATGGTAGGTGGCGTCGCTACTGGCTGGAGCACAAGGTTCTATTAGTTACTTAAAGAAGTTCAAGGTTATGAAGTCTGTCAGTCACGTCACGTTTGAGATTTTTCAACATCATTATTTGTATTTGTGGGTCGTTAGAGGAAAGATAAGAGATGTTGTGTTGATCAGGAAACATTTAAGTGACTGACGAGAGTCTTTGACCGATGACTCGACTTAGTGCTTAAGTCTGGTTATTGATTAACTAAAAACTGGCGCACCGGTGCTGGGTATAAGTGACTGAACAACTTTCACTGGATTCAAGTGGGAAGCTCGTAGCATTGTCTTCCTCCCACAATAAAGTGAGTTAGATAATTACATTAGGATACACTGCGTGTATAAAAGGTTCCAACAGGGTCAAGAACTACTTTAAATGGGCCACAACGCACCCAAACATCTAATTTCCATTTCCATGTAGTAATTGTGAATTGTTTCAGCCGCAGTACTGGAACAGTGATAATGTTACTGGCTACACCTGCAAGTGTGACGTTCACAACAGCTGTATCAAGACCCAGTTTGCACAGCTGTATGAGTAACACTTCGTGTTTGGCACATGTACCTGGTCAAGCAGAACGAGAATCTTGAGACGCACAGCTCCGCTACCTTAACACTGACGCAACTAAGTGCGATGGACGCAGAGGAAAAAACTTTAAAATTTAACATAACCTTAGAAAAGAGAAGCATCAGGGAATATGATGACGAAATGTAACATACTCAGGAGACAAGAGAGAGAAAGTAATGGGACATAGATGTTAAAGACACAGGTGTAGCAAAGGACCTTTAGAAAGTACTTGTCTCAGAGTGGAAGGCAGTCTACACTAGGTGAAAAGATGTGAGTAAAAACTGTACACTGTGTCATATATATATATATATATATATATATATATATATATATATATATATATATATATATATATATATATGCAAAAAGATCACAGTAAACAGGTGATATCAAAATATGGAAGAAAACCACTATGAAAATAGAAGAATTCAGCGCTGTGACTATCATTATCAAGGAACTATAACAGGAAACATGACAAGAAGGGCTTATATAAGGGCGAGAATACACTCACAGTCACATCACACTAACAAAGACTACACCTCACAGTAGCGTAACATCACACGACTCTGTGAAGAGGAACATAAGAAAGGACCTGAAACTCTTCCCAAGAATTAAGATTAGTCCAATTTATCATTAAATTTTCCCAAATTTTATTATTTATAAATGAATCCAATTTATATAAACCAAAAGAAATATTCATATTATTTTCAAATTTAATGATAAATTGGACTAATCTTAATTCTTGGGAAGAGTTTCAGGTCCTTTCTTATGTTCCTCTTCACAGAGTCGTGAGATGTTACGCTACTGTGAGGTGTAGTCTTTGTTAGTGTGATGTGACTGTGAGGTGTATTCTGCCTCTTTATAAGCCTTCTTGTCATGTTTCCTTTTTAGTTCCTTGATAATGTGAGTAGTCACGAAAGCGCTTGAATTCTTCTATTTTTCATAGTGGTTTTCTTTGCATGCATGCATGCATGCATGCATATATATATATATATATATATATATATATATATATATATATATATATATATATATATATATATATATATATATATATATATATATATATATATATATATATATATATATATATATATATATATATATATATATATATATATATATATATATATATATATATATATATATATATATATATATATATATATATATATATATATATATATATATATATATATATATATATATATATATATATATATATATATATATATATATATATATATAAAGTTAGCATATGAGAGGTTTTACAAAGTAGAAGTGATGGAAGGAGGGAAGAGTATATGGAGAGAAAAGAGAGGTTAAAAGAGTGGTGAAGCAATGTAAAAGAGAGCAGATGAGAGAGTGGGTGAGATGTTATCAGCAAATTTTGTTGAAAATAAGAAAAGTTTTGGAATGAGATTAATAAGTTGAGGAAGCCTAGAGAACAAATGGATTTGACAGTTAAAAATAGGAGAGGAGAGTTATTAAATGGAGAGTTAGAGGTATCGGGAAGATGGTGGGAATATTTTGAGGATTTGTTAAATGTTGATGAAGACAGGGAAGCTGTGATTTCGTGTGTAGGGCAAGGAGGAATAACATCTTGTAGGAGTGTGGAAGAGCCAGTTGTGGGTGTAGGGAAGTTCGTGAGGCAGTGGGTAGAATGAAAGGGGTAAGGCAGCTGGGATTGATGGGATAAAGATAGAAATGTTAAAAGCAGGTGGGGATATAATTTTGGAGTGGTTGGTGCTATTATTTAATAAATGTATGGAAGAGGGTAAGGTACCTAGGGATTGGCAGAGAGCGTGTATTGTTCCTTTGTATAAAGGCAAAGGGACAAAAGAGAGTGCAAAAATTATAGGGAATAAGTCTGTTGAGTGTACCAGGTAAAGTGTATGGTAGAGTTATTATTGAAAGAATTAAGAGTAAAACAGAAAGCAGGATAGCAGATGAACAAGGGGGCTTTAGGAAAGGTAGGGGTGTGTAGACCAAGTGTTTACAGTGAAACATATAGGTGAACAGTATTTGGATAAGGGTAAAGATGTTTTGTGGCATTTATGGATTTGGAAAAGGCGTATGATAGGGTAGATAGGGGGCAATGTGGCAGATGTTGCAGGTGTATGGAATAGGAGGAAGGTTACTGAAAGCAGTGAAGAGTTTTTATGAGGATAGTGAGGCTCAGGTTAGAGTGTGTAGGAGGGAAGGGACTATTTCCCAGTAAAAGTGGGCCTTAGACAAGGATGTGTGATGTCACCGTGGTTGTTCAATATATTTATAGATGGGGTTGTAAGAGAAGTGAATGCGAGGGTCTTGGCAAGAGGTGTTGGGCTAAAAGATAAAGAAGCAAATACAAAGTGGGAGTTGTCACAGTTGCTTTTTGCTGATGACACTGTGCTTTTGGGAGATTCTGAAGAGAAGCTGCAGAGGTTGGTGGATGAATTTGGTAGGGTGTGTAAAAGAAGAAAATTGAAAGTGAATATAGGAAAGAGTAAGGTGATGAGGATAACAAAAGAATAGGTGACGAAAGATTGGATATCAGATTGGAGGGAGAGAGTGTGGAGGAGGTGAATGTATTCAGATATTTGGGAGTGGACATGTCGGCGGATGGATCTATGAAGGATGAGGTGAATCATAGAATTGATGAGGGGAAAAGGGTGAGTGGAGCACTTCGGAGTCTGTGGAGACAAAGAACCTTGTCCATGGAAGTAAAGAGGGGAATGTATGAGAGTATAGTTATACCAACGCTCTTATATGGGTGTGAAGCATGGGTGATGAATGTTGCAACGAGGAGAAGGCTGGAGGCAGTGGAGATGTCATGTCTGAGGTCAATGTGTGGTGTGAATATAATGCAGAGAATTCGGAGTTTGGAAATTAGGAGGAGGTGCTGGATTACCAAAACGATTGTCCAGAGAGCTGAGGAGGGGTTGTTGAGGTGGTTTGGACATGTAGAGAGAATGGAACGAGACAGAGTGACTTCGAGAGTGTATAAATCTGTAGTGGAGGGAAGGCGGGGTAGGGGTCGGCCTAGGAAAGGTTGGAGGGAGGGGGTAAAGGAAGTTTTGTGTGCGAGGGGATGGACTTCCAGCAAGCATGTGTGAGCGTATTTGATAGGAGTGAATGGAGGCATATGGTTTTTAATGTAGATGAATGGTTCAGAGAACCGACAAGTTATAAATTAGACACATAGTGGATGGTACTACTATGACCCCGCCTCCTCCTGCTTCATCTCACCTGATTACAGCATATAAGCCACCTCTACGGCCTTGTGCTACACTTCTAACAAGATTGATGGACTGAACACATCGACTCCAGGCCGAGGGACTGATAACCTCAAACTCCTCCTCTCCTTACACCTTTCTACTTTGTATTGGACTGATGAAGCCACTGTGTGGCGAAACGTTTCCTCAATAAAGATACCCAAGTGTTGCATATGTGTCTAATTTATGGTTTTTAATACTTGACGTGCTGTTGGAGTGTGAGCAAAGTAACATTTATGAAGGGATTCAGGGAAACCGGCAGGCCGGACTTGAGTTCTGGAGATGGGAAGTACAGTGCCGGCACTCTGAAGGAGGGGTGTTAATGTTGCAGTTTTATAACTGTAGTGTAAAGCACCCTTCTGGCAAGACAGTGATGGAGTGAATGATGATGAAAGTTTTTCTTTTTCGGGCCACCCTGCCTTGGTGGGAATCGGCCGATGTGTTAATAAAAAATAAAAAAATATATATATATATATTAGTGTGTGTGTGTGTGTAATATGCAAATAATATTCAAAGGGAAAGGAAAACCTGAGAAAGTTAACATTCATCGTTGACAGAAAACTGTGATTATTTCATCACAGGAAAATATACATTTTTTTAAATGTGAGAAAAGACTTTTGAGAAATATATAACTACTAGATGTTAATTAATAACGCCAGGGGCAGGACACCCTACATACCCAGGTCATGATTCAGAACACTCTACATACCCAGGTCATGAGCCAGGACACTACATACCCAGGTCATGAGCCAGACCACCCTACATACCCAAGTCATGAGCCATGACACCCTACATACCCAGGTCATGAGCCAGGACACCCTACATACCCAGGTCATGAGCCAGGACACCCTACATACCCAAGTCATGAGCCATGACACCCTACATACCCAGGTCATGAGCCAGGACACCCTACATATACAGGTCATGAGCCAGGACACCCTACATATACAGGTCATGAGCCAGGACACCCTACATATCCAGGCCATGATCCAGAACACCCTACATACCCAGGTTATGATTCAGGACACCCTACATACCCAGGTCATGATTCAGGACACCCTACATACCCAGGTCATGAGCCAGGGCACCCTACATACCCAGGTCATGATTCAGGACACCCTTCATATCCAGGTCATGAGCCAGGAAACCCTACTTACCCAGGTCATGAGCCAGGACACCCTACTTACCCAGGTCATGAACCAGGACACCCTACTTACCCAGGTCATGAGCCAGGACACCCTACTTACCCAGGTCATGAGCCAGGACACCCTACTTACCCAGGTCATGAACCAGGACACCCTACTTACCCAGGTCATGAACCAGAACACCCTACATACCCAGGTCATGAGCCAGGGCACCCTACATACCAAGGTCATGAGCCAGTGCCAGACTACACTCGTTGTAGATGAGGTCAACAATGGCAACATGGAAGTGCTGCAGACGGAGGTGACGGCGGAGGGGCAGGTCCCCCAGCAGCGTCCTGCAGAAGGCAGACACAGTGATGAAGGCGTCCACAGGCAGCGCCGTCCACGACGTCCCGTGTCCCCACATCAACTCTTGTGGCATCACAAAGCTGAACCATAACAACAACTTAGTGATTACTAACTTGTAACATTATTATTATTATTATTATTTTCACGAATAACTCGCATATAGAAGAATCTTTGACGACGTTTCGGCCCGACCTGGACCATTACTAGTGAGACACGCAAGAAGGGGAGGGAGCTACGATGTTTACATGACTGTGGCGGGGCCGGGAGACACAGAGGAGGTACAGCTAATAATATGAAGTAGAGATAATAGTGGTAGAGTTAGTGGTGATAGTAGTAGTAGTAATAGTAGGTAGTAGTAGTGTTAATGACAGTAGTCAGAGTGGAGTGTAATCGAGGCAGTAGTTGTACTAGTAGAAGTAGACGTGGTGGCACTGCGCTCTTTTATTCTTTATTATATTTATGTGAAGTGCTAAACCCCTGTGGGCCATTCAGCTAAACAATTGGTACAGGCTCGATTCTCCGTCTCATAGTCAGGAGACAGAAACTCTGCTCTCCCAGATTAATAAGACGCATCAAATCAGGGATCGGGTGGTGCTCGAACCCATAGCAGCTGAGTGGTAAAACTCACAGGCCAGTGTGCTAACCACTGGACCACCTGACTCTAACAGCAGTCATCTAAGTATATTTCTATACACCGCGAGTCAGAATAAGACGCACGAGATTTGATTTCCTTATTTCTGAAACTCTTCTCTTGTGCAGCAAACTTCTTCAGTCGTAAACAAAGGCGACTTAACAATGGAGACAGTGGAAGCGATTGAGGTGTTGAGACCCTCAGCCTCGGTAGAAGTTATTCAGTCCATAGAGTTGATCACTCTGAAGTAGAGGCAGGTAGATGGCGCTGTATACTGGACCAGAACTGTAGTACGGCGGTTGACGATGGTATCACAGAGGGACTGAACACCCTCCACCTGTGTCTCCAGTATATCAGTCACCTCTGTAAGCGACTGAAGAAGCCTGATGAACAGGAAAAATATTACAGAAATATAGATAGCAAAGTTTTGCACAGGTCTTCATCTGCTCGTCTTTGTTGTATACAAGTACAGTTTATGTAATGATATTTTGATCTGCCATCCAAACAGTACTTAAAAATGTAGTGTCGGGGCCACAGATCCCCTCAGCACTCTGTATAAGAAACATTCTATAATGTATTTGACTGAAGAAGCCTACCGTGTAGGCGAAACGTCTCAACAATGAAGATACCCAACTGCACATGTGTCTTACTCATACTCACATGTACATGTAACACTCAAAGTTAAACTTAATATCTCCCCAACTTCACTAAGTAACATCATTTACACAAAGTAACAGTCAGTAAAACCTATACAGTAACTATTAATATATCCAGTATCACTTAAAAAAAAAAAAAAGTTAAATTCTTAATAAAAGTCTCAACATTTCCCCGAGGTCCCTACAGGTACCCTGGTATTATATAAAACCTACTGAAAAAAAAACTATATTGCCATGAGGAGGAGATTTAAAAATGCACTGGAGTCAGCATTCACAAGATATATACCCTGAAAGGTGTCTCTGAGTGTATATATGAAGAAACTATTTTCTTTCCAATTTTCCCCATTATAGGGGATAAAATATTCTTGTCTGCGAATGAAGAGGTTACCGTGCTTTAAGCTCAGTTAATCAACCAACCAGTCAGCATTACAGCCAATCACAGAGGGAGAAGCAGCATTCACAAGCAAGACTACAGAAAATCGTCTTAGCGACACCTTCTGGGGAAAGAGTTGAGCCAAACTCCCACTCCATGTTTAACACTATAAATTGCTGCTCACCTAGAAGGCCCACCAGGTCTACCACTTTCCAAGGACTTGTCAAAGAATTTTGGTGCAAAAGATCTAAGGCAGAAGTTTGTTAGATAACAAACTTGATACAAGAGCCTTCGCCTCAGCATCCTCCTCCTCTTCACCGGGTCCTGAGCATCGCCTGGACAACAACTCTGGGTCCTTGAAGTGAGATGAGATGATGGTTGTGACGATACTCACCCTCATCCACCACAACTGATTAACAGAAATGGGAGGGGAGAGGAAAGGCAATAAGGGGATGAAAGGAGGCGGCGAGGAAATGAGAGAGAAGAGAGAGGCAGTGAGGGGAAGAGGCAGTGAGTGAAGGGGGGTATGAAAGAGATGAGAGGTGAGGCAGTAAGGGAATGAGAAGTGAGGGAGAGCAAGGAAACGAGGGAGAGGTGGAACAATGTGAGGGGAGATCAGATTTGTTCGAATTTTAAACCATCCTGTCAGCGCGTCTTAAACGACTGTCAGAGTCGCACAGTGACAACACCCAGGTACACAATAACAAGACCCAGGTACACAATAACAAGACCCAGGTACACAATAACAAGACCCAGGTACACAATAACAAGACCCAGGTACACAATAACAAGACCCAGGTACACAATAACAAGACCCAGGTACACAATAACAAGACCCAGGTACACAATAACAAGACCCAGGTACACAATAACAAGACCCAGGTACACAATAACAAGACCCAGGTACACAATAACAAGACCCAGGTACACAATAACAAGACCCAGGTACACAATAACAAGACCCAGGTACACAATAACAAGACCCAGGTACACAATAACAAGACCCAGGTACACAATAACAAGACCCAGGTACACAATAACAAGACCCAGTTACACAATAACAAGATCCAGGTACACAATAACAAGACCCAGGTACACAATAACAAGACCCAGTTACACAATAACAAGACCCAATTACACAATAACAATACCCAGGTACACAATAACAAAGACCCAGGTACACAATAACAAAGACCCAGGTACACAATAACAAGACCCAAGTACACAATAAAAAGACCCAGGTGCACAATAACAAGACCCAGTTACACAATAACAATACCCAGTTACACAATAACAAGACCCAGTTACACAATAACAAGACCCAGGTACACAATAACAAAGATCCAGGTACACAATAACAAAGATCCAGGTACACAATAACAAAGACCCAGGTACACAATAACAAAGATCCAGGTACACAATAACAAAGATCCAGGTACACAATAACAAAGACCCAGATACACAATAACAAAGATCCAGGTACACAATAACAAAGATCCAGGTACACAATAACAAAGACCCAGGTACACAATAACAAAGACCCAAGTACACAATAACAAACTCCCAGATACACAATAACAATACCCAGGTGCACAATAACAATACCCAGGTGCACAATAACAAGACCCAGGTACACAATAACAAGACCAGGTACACAATAACAAGACCCAGGTACACAATAACAAGACCCAGTTGCACAATAACAAAAACTCAGGTACACAATAACAAAGACCCAAGTACACAATAACAAACTCCCAGGTACACAAGACCAAGGTACACTATAACAAGACCCAGGTATACAAGACTCAGGTGTAAGAGAAGACCGAGGTATACAACAAGACCCAGGTGTACGAGAAGACCCAGGTATACAACAAGACCCAGATGTACGAGAAGACCCAGGTATACAAGAATCGGGTACACAATAACAAGACCCAAGTACACAACAAGACCCAGGTGCACGAGAAGACCCAGGTATACAAGACTCAGGTACACAATAACAAGACCCAGGTATACAACAAGACCAAGGTACACAAGACCCAGGTACACAATAACAAGACCTAGGTATACAAAAAGACCCAGGTACACAATAACAAGACCAAGGTATACAACAAGACCCAGGTACACAACAAGACCCAGGTACACAACAAGACCCAGGTACACAATAACAAGACCCAGGTACACAATAACAAGACCAAGGTATACAACAAGACCCAGGTACACAACAAGACCCAGGTACACAATTACAAGACCCATGTATACAACAAGACCCAGGTACACAACAAGACCCAGGTACACAATAACAAGACCAAGGTATACAACAAGACCCAGGTACACAACAAGACCCAGGTACACAACAAGACCCAGGTACACAACAAGACCCAGGTACACAACAAGACCCAGGTACACAACAAGACCCAGGTACACAACAAGACCCAGGTACACAACAAGACCCAGGTACACAACAAGACCCAGGTACACAACAAGACCCAGGTACACAATACTACCACAGCAGTAAACTAACAAGTCATCTGCTGGAGAGCTGGGAGTGTCAACTTTCCCAGCGACCTCAACACCGAGGTCTTCCTCATGGTCCAGGTGTGTGTACCAGGCCACTGAACACAGTTACAACATGCATAAGTTCTGTGATTGGCCACACACTCGTAACATTGCGACCTTCAGCGACAAAGAGTAAAAATAATGATAACGTACATGGCGGATTTACTTGACGGTGAGGAGAGGTTAGGTAAGGTTTGTCAGGAAACAGCGCAAGTGTTTCCTGACGCGGGTCTTAGATAATGACCCGCAACTGGAGCTTTTGGGTCATCTGACCGAGGCCTCCCGCTGAGAGATCATGCTTAGCGAGTACTCTCAATCTTAATGTTTGTGATAAATGCAACCCATAAAATGCTTAGGGAGGACTGCCAATCTTCCGGGAATTATAATACACAGCAGAATACATGTGAATTAAAACCTTTGATACATTCAAGAAAAACTGTGGATTTATAAAAACACACAATTTGAAGACAATACATAACTCACGCAGTTCCAGATTTTATGGGAAACCGATACATTGGTTTCAATATCTTCGGGGAGAATTAGATAAAGTTAATGATTTATAGAGTATCGGACGCCAACGACTGCATGTAAACAATGAACAACATAGGTACCTGGCTCTCTCCTCGAGGGTCATGTGAGGTACTGAGCCGTCAGAATTGTTGATGGCCAAGACGAACTCTGTGATGCCTGGGTGATCAGCGGCCGGGTACTGGTGACTGTCCTGCCATCTTACCACCGTCACCTGCACAACAAGAGGCAAGACATCAGAGTGTAAATCATTATTTTTATTAAACAAAATTGGGTACACCCACAATGTTGATTTAACAACTGCTAGCTAGGTTTCACTGTCACATTCCATCATGTAAGATAGGTTCGTACACCAAGTAATGTAATCTGAGCTGCTAAACGTCATTAAGGCGAGGAAGATATGGCTAAGTTTTCCCACCATGGGTTCAGTAGTTATTACACCTACAATGGTTCCAGCAGACCTAGAGTTACTGTTACTTATTCATCAGGGAAAATTTCATCTGACGGAGGTTTTAGTTGTGTGATGATCAGCTCATTGACGCTTTTGGTCACGGGAGAGAGCCCCGCGGCTGGCTCACCGGTCCACTCAGTCAAGACTAAGAGTATATCACATAGTGTGTACTTCAGTGAAATGAGCTAAGTGTGTCATCAGAGAAATATATTTGATGTGAGTTAACTGATTAGAGCTAAACAAAAAAATGCAATGTTAAACTTTCATATCACTTTGAAAATCCGTATTTTGAAAGCAAAGAACAAAACTGAATATTTCCATCTCTAAAAATAAAATTTCATCATTATAGGTAATGAGCACAGTGATGAGGGGAATCCCAGAACAGGGATCGAAATAATCTTATTTAAAAAATATAGCGGATTTCAAAGCAAATAAAACATGTTTTATTGAACCTTTAATGAGCAAGTTGTCTTTATTTATGGATTTTTGCTTTGAGAACAAATTCTGAGGGAGAGTTACACACTTGAGAAAGGTACAGCCAGGGAGGAGCTGGTAGAGCCAGGGAGGAGCTGGTAGAGCCAGGGAGGAGCTGGTAGAGCCAGGGAGGAGCTGGTAAAGCCAGGGAGGAGCTGGTAGAGCCAGGGAGGAGCTGGTAGAGCCAGGGAGGAGCTGGTAAAGCCAGGGAGGAGCTGGTAGAGCCAAAGAGGAGCTGGTGATAGCTGCCAGAATTTGAAACACGTTTGGACCGTAAAAACAATGGCCTAATATATAAAGGAAGTTCACCGACATGTCTAAGGTTTCAAGTCACTGCTTTGAATAATTCACCTTGTATGGCCGTCTTTTCCTATTCATGTGTAATCACTAACACTGAAGTAGTCATACAGCAGCTGGGAAACTGGAGTTATTCAGGTTTGATCCGAGAAAGGGAAGGGAGGAGATGGCCATTAAGAGTGTTGTACACTCAGGGTGACAGCAAATTGTTTTACAGCCACAGGTGTCTAGCTCATACGAGATGTTCCTTAACACAACGTTTTTATGTTGGTTGCAGTGTTGAGTACTGATAACAAATTTACAGTAACTAATACATCCAAAGCCCATGAATGATAGCTAGATGGAAGAAGATGGAAAGAAAATGGAAGATTATTTCCCCAAATTAGAAGTCCAGGGAGTCACTAGAGTCACAGGACAGGAGCATCCGGTCAACAGGGCTCCAACCGGAGTTTCTCCTATATAACAGTATCATAACCTATTGTACGTGATAATCATTCTGATTAGCATTGTGTGTGTCGAGTTACTAACCCGGTGTCCCTTAGCGACGAGCGCCTTGGCCAGGGACCGCAAGGTGAGCACATGAGAGGCGGCGTACATGGGGTGTAGTATCAGCACTCTTTTTTCTCCATACTCGTCCTCTACACCAGCTCCTTCTGTCATCACCATCCCGAGACTCACCAACACCAGCCACCACTGTACCTGTAACACATGACAATGAGTACACTTATACAGACGTACAATATAATTTAGCAGCTACGGCAGCTTCAGCGACTTGCTTCCATCAGAGCTAGAGTTACTACAAGGAATTACCACATCTCAGGATGGACTATCCCATACACACTGCTAATGGAGTTTTTTATGAAGATATCTCCAGCATAGATCAGGACAACAAGAATTAAAGAAAATGGGGAGAAGGGGAACAATTTCGACCACATTATACTCGTGTAACTAACAATACATACGAACGTCCATTATGAATGGCAGCAGTAATGACATACAATACTGAAAACCTGATGAAAAAAAACCTGAACATCTTCATTTAGGCTGAGGGAGTGATTACCTCGTCTTCTACTGTCTCCAGTAAACATCTTCAACCCGTAGTACAAAGATGCCCAGGTGTTGCACAAGTGTCTTATTCATCATCGGTAATGAACAATGTAGATTCATTGTTGCAACAGCATTTCGATATTTTCAAACTATATTGAACAATATACAGAAAAATACATTCGCACTGAGACAATCCGCCTTAACGTCATAAACCAAACTCATTCTTCGTCTGTACTAAGTGACGTCCACTAAATGTACCAACTTAGCGTACAAGGAACAAAAAGACACAACACCATGACTGGAACAATACACAACTAACACTCACATGGGAGACCGAAACTTACTACCATATTACCGTCCGATCTGGACTACTGCCGAGTTAGTGATCAAAATCGGACCGAAACGTCGTCATAAGTTTGATTCTACGTGAGGGTTATTTGTGTAGCATATATCCATCAGTACGTATGTGAATTTACACAGTAATTACTGGAAGTGAATAAACAACACTTGATCAAATGACTCATTAATCAAGTTACTGGAGGTTTCTCAAGCACATAACCGGAGTGAATTCCGAGTCAGGTCACGACATTCCACCAGGACTCAAGTTTCAGTACACAAGCTGTTCCCCTGGATCCGTCCCACCCGAGTCGCCTGAAACGGGTGGGACGCCTGAAGAGGGTGGGACGTCTGAAGCGGGTGGGACGCCTGAAGAGGGTGGGACGTCTGAAGCGGGTGGGACGCCTGAAGCGGGTGGGACGCCTGAAGTGGGTGGGACGCCTGAAGCGGGGACCCTGAAGCGGTGGGACGCCAATGGTGGGACCCGAATGGGTGGGACGCCGAAGCGGTGGGACGCCTGAGCGCAGCAGAGAACTTGTCCACTTTCTACTGTAGCAAAGATCCCATAAGTACAGCTTTTCAGGTTCACACAGTAAGATTACACATGCCATAAACCTAGGATAACCAGCCCAGCAAGGTGACTATTTCCATATGGGATTCCACACCACTGAAGCACCCAGCATGGGATCCACACCACTGAAGCACCCAGCATGGGATCCACACACTGAAGCACCCAGCATGGGATCCACACCACTGAAGCACCCAGCATGGGATCACACCACTGAAGCACCCAGCATGGGTTCACACCACTGAACCACCCAGCATGAGGTTCCACACCACTGAACCACCCAGCATGGGTTCCCACACCACTGAACCACCCAGCATGGGTTCCACACCACTGAACCACCCAGCATGAGGTCCACACCACTGAACCACCCAGCATGAGTTCCCACACCACTGAACCACCCAGCATGGGGTTCCACACCACTGAACACCCAGCATGGGTCCACACCACTGAACCACCCAGCATGGGTTCCACACCACTGAACCACCCAGCATGAGGTTCCACACCACTGAACCACCCAGCATGGGTTCCACACCACTGAACCCACCCAGCATGAGGTTCCACACCACTAACACCCAGCATGAGGTTCCACACCACTGAACCACCCAGCATGAGGTTCCACACCACTGAACCACACCCAGCATGAGGTTCCACACCACTGAACCACCCAGCATGAGGTTCCACACCACTGAACACCCAGCCATGAGGTATCCACACCACTGAACCACCCAGCATGGGGGTTCCACACCACTGAACCACCCAGCAGGGTTCCACACCACTGAAACCACCCAGCATGAGGTTCCATCACCACTGAACCACCCAGCATGAGGTTCCACACCACTGAACCACCCAGCATGAGGTTCCACACCACTGAACCACCCAGCATGAGGTTCCACACCACTGAACCACCCAGCATGAGGTTCCACACCACTGAACCACCCAGCATGAGGTTCCACACCACTGAACCACCCAGCATGAGGTTCCACACCTAGAACACCCAGCATGGGTTCCACACCACTGAACCACCCAGCATGAGGTTCCACACCACTGAACCACCCAGCATGAGGTTCCACACCACTGAACCACCCAGCATGAGGTTCCACACCACTGAACCACCCAGCATGAGGTTCCACACCACTGAACCACCCAGCATGAGGTTCCACACCACTGAACCACCCAGCATGAGGTTCCATACCACTGAACCACCCAGCATGAGGTTCCACACCAAACCACCCAGCATGAGGTTCCACACTAAACCACCCAGCATGAGGTTCCACACCACTGAACCACCCAGCATGAGGTTCCACACCACTGAACCACCCAGCATGAGGTTCCACACCACTGAACCACCCAGCATGAGGTTCCACACCACTGAACCACCCAGCATGAGGTTCCACACAACTGAACCACCCAGCATGAGGTTCCACACAACTGAACCACCCAGCATGGGATCCCACACCACTGAAGCACCCAGCATGGGATCCCACACCACTGAAGCACCCAGCATGGGATCCCACACCACTGAACACCCAGCATGGATCCACACCACTGGAGCACCCAGCATGAGGATCCACACCACTGAAGCACCCAGCATGGGATCCACACCACTGGAAGCACCCAGCATGGGATCCCACACCACTGAACACCCAGCATGGGATCCACACCACTGAAGCACCCAGCATGGGATCCACACCACTGAAGCACCCAGCATGGGTCCACACCACTGAACCACCCAGCATGGGATACCACACCACTGAAGCACCCAGCATGTGTTCCCACACCACTGAAGCACCCAGCATGGGATCCACACCACTGAAGCACCCAGCATGGGATCCCACACCACTGAGCACCCAGCATGGGATCCACACCACTGAAGCACCCAGCATGGGATCCACACCACTGAAGCACCCAGCATGGGATCCACACCACTGAAGCACCCAGCATGGGATCCACACCACTGAACCACCCAGCATGGATCCCAACCACTGAACCACCCAGCATGGTCCACACACCACCCTGACACACACCCAGCATGAGGATTCCACACCACTGAACCACCCAGCATGGGTTCCACACCAACTGAACCACCCAGCATGGGTCCCACACCACTGAACACCCAGCATGGGTCCACACCACTGAACCACCCAGCATGAGGTCTCCACACCTACTGAAGCACCCAGCATGGGATCCACACCACTGAAGCACCCAGCATGGGATCCCACCACTGCACCATGGATCACACCACGAGCACCAGCATGGGATCCACACTGAACACCCAGCATGGATCCACACCGACACCCAGCATGGGATCCCACACCACTGAAGCACCGCATGGGATCCACACCACTGAAGCACCCAGCATGGGATCCACACCACTGAAGCCCCAGCATGGGATCCCACACCACTGGACACCCAGCATGGGATCCCACACCACTGAAGCACCCAGCATGGGATCCACACACTGAAGACCCAGCATGGGATCCCACTGACCAGGAAGCCACCCAGCATGAGGATCCCACACCACTGAAGCACCCAGCATGGGATCCCACACCACTGAAGCACCCAGCATGGGATCCACACCACTGAAGCACCCAGCATGGGATCCCACACCACTGAAGCACCCAGCATGGGATCCACACCACTGAAGCACCCAGCATGGGATCCACACCACTGAAGCCACCCAGCATGGGATCCCACACCACTGAAGCACCCAGCATGGGATCCCACACCACTGAAGCACCCAGCATGGGATCCCACACCACTGAAGCACCCAGCATGGGATCCCACACCACTGAAGCACCCAGCATGGGATCCCACACCACTGAAGCACCCAGCATGGGATCCCACACCACTGAACCACCCAGCATGAGGCAACTGCACACCACTGAACACCCAGCATGGGATCCCACACCACTGAAGCACCCAGCATGGGATCCCACACCACTGAAGCACCCAGCATGGGTTCCCACACCACTGAACCACCCAGCATGAGGTTCCACACCACTGAACCACCCAGCATGAGGTTCCACACCACTGAACCACCCAGCATGAGGTTCCACACCACTGAACCACCCAGCATGAGGTTCCACACCACTGAAGCACCCGGCATGAGGTTCCACACCACTGAATCTCCCAGCATGAGGTTCCACACCACTGAACCACCCAGCATGAGGTTCCACACCACTGAACCTCCCAGCATGAGGTTCCACACCACTGAACCTCCCAGCATGAGGTTCCATACCACTGAACCTCCCAGCATGAGGTTCCACACAACTGAACCACCCGGCATGAGGTTCCACACCACTAAACCACCCAGCATGAGGTTCCACACAACTGAACCACCCGGCATGAGGTTCCACACCACTGAACCACCCGGCATGAGGTTCCACACAACTGAACCACCCAGCATGAGGTTCCACACAACTGAACCACCCGGCATGAGGTTTCACACCACTGAACCACCCGGCATGAGGTTCCACACCACTGAACCACCCAGCATGAGGTTCCACACCACTGAACACTCTCCTTCACTAAGTTATCTTTTAGAAACAGTTGCAGTAAATGATCGAAGATAATTGTCTCCTGTTTCCTCTCATTACTATTTCCTCTCTTCTGTCTTCCTCCTGTTGCTGTTCCTCTATCTTCCTCTTATTACTGTTTCCTTTTTTTTTTTTACATAGGGTTTGACAAGGTTAGGTTAAGGATCCCTAACTTTATTGACAAGCTATTGACAAGTTAAGGATCCTAACTTTATTGACAAGTTAAGAGTTGTTACCTTTATCAGCTCATTTGAAAGTATTTTTTTTTTATGAAACATACAAGTAGGGAACAGGATGAAGTTGGAGCCATCTGTGGGTCAGCATTTTCATTAGATCAACTGACTTTATCTCGTTGACATCATAATGGTGTACGAATGTGTTCCAGACTCGAGTCATCCTGGGGATAAATGATCTCAGATGAAGTGATGTTCTGGAGAAGGGTACAGCCAGAGTGAAGTTGCTGCTTACTGCCCGTCTTGTGGTATAGAAGCTTGCTTCTCGCTGTCCTCGAAGTGGAGCCAAGTGTGGTAGTTTGACAATGTTGGAATTGTACATAACAGTAAGGCCACCCACATCCCTCCTGTGTTGAAGGCTCTGCTGAAATGACACATCTATCCAGGATGGTCCAGGCGAGAGATGAGACGTCTTGCTCTGTTGTCTACTCTGTCAAGCAGTCGCAGATGAGATGGGGCGGGGGGGGGGGGCAGGCAAACCAAGTGGAGCATACTGAAGGTGTGAGCGTACTTGTGCCTCAGAGAATCTTGCAACCCCTACTGTCAAGCAGATGCAAGATACGTCGAAGTACTGTAAGCTTCCTGGCTGCCTTGTTTGCAAGATTTACAACGTGGTTCTTCATGGTCAGTTTGGAGTTAAATTTCATCCCAGGTACCAACATTCATACTTACTACTGCTCCGGCATTACCATCATGGTGCCTAGAGGCCATCAGCATTTGTGTTTTTTCAGGTGCAAATGTTACCTGGCATCACTGCTTCCTCTCTTGGTCAGGAACAATGTTCCAGACTATGGAGATGAACTCTTCTCCAGGCTGAGGGACTGACCACCTCGAAATTAAGTCTTCCAGGGTGATAAACTGATTGCATCGTCTTTTCGCGCTAAACCCTTAAGAGTTATACAGATCAGAAGGAGTTTGATGTAAGCAGTCCCTCAGGCCGGAGTCGATGTGATCAGTCCATCAATCTTGATAAAAACGTAACGTATTAGCTCCTACCCACATCCTCACCTAACCGGGTGAAGATGTGGGTAGGTGAAGCTGAACTTTGCCACATCCAGCAGCACCTGCCTGGGAGAGGAGGTAGTCATCAGTTACGTAAAGAGCACTAGAACCCACTGGCTATCCAGCACACTCAATATAAAAACCGGTTGACATCATTATTAATCTGTCTCTATAACTTTAAAATGTGCAAATGTGGTTAATCCGCAACCATTGTACCAAAAAAAATGATCACTTTAAAAATCCAAGTCCATTAGTTAGGTTTCCAGAGTCATAGATCACAAGTCATAGATCACAAGTCATAGATCACAAGTCATAGATCATAAGTCATAGATCACAAGTCATAGATCACAAGTCATAGATCACAAGTCATAGATCACAAGTCATAGATCACAAGTCATAGATCACAAGTCATAGATCACAAGTCATAGATCACAAGTCATAGATCACAAGTCATAGATCACAAGTCATAGATCATAAGTCATAGATCACAAGTCATAGATCACAAGTCATAGATCACAAGTCATAGATCACAAGTCATAGATCACAAGTCATAGATCACAAGTCATAGATCACAAGTCATAGATCACAAGTCATAGATCACAAGTCATAGATCATAAGTCATAGATCATAAGTCATAGATCATAAGTCATAGATCATAAGTCATAGATCATAAGTCATAGATCATAAGTCATAGATCATAAGTCATAGATCATAAGTCATAGATCATAAGTCAGATCAGTCCTAGATCTAAGTCATAGATCATAAGCAAATCATGTCCCTAGATCATAAGTCATAGATCATAAGTCATAGATCATAAGTCATAGATCATAAGTCAAAATAGAGATCAGCCTAGTCTTAACACATTGCTAAACAAATTTCCCTGGATGCGAGGCTTAGTCTGGTTTGATCTGTGGAATGAGATTAAATGAGAACCTCTTTCTCAGAGCATTGTCCATCATCAAGGGCGACACTTTCAAGGAGAGCCTTAAACATGCAGGGGTCCTGATGGAAAAAAGATGCTGTAATGCGATGTTTCACTGAAAACTTTTCACCCACCACCAGACGTAGACACCACCAGACGTAGACACCACCAGACGTAGACACCACCAGACGTAGACACCACCAGACGTAGACCAAACGAAATGTAAACTTTGCCTGATGGACAATTGTCACACCCTGCTTCATTATGTACTGGAATGAGATGAAATTAATGAATTCAGAAATGCTCAAGAAATGTCAGAGTTGTAAACTACAAACCATTCTGGAAAAATACCCTGACTTTGCTCACTGTAAATAAAGCATTACCACTTTGTGTGTGTGTACATGCTTGCGTGTGCGTGACCATATTAATGTCTGCATAAATAACTCATTACGATAGTTCATTACCATTGTAACTTGTTCATTACCATTGTAACTTGTTCATTACCATTGTAACTTGTTCATTACCATTGTAACTTGTTCATTACCATTGTAACTTGTTCATTACCATTGTAACTTGTTCATTACCATTGTAACTTGTTCATTACCATTGTAACTTGTTCATTACCATTGTAACTTGTTCATTACCATTGTAACTTGTTCATTACCATTGTAACTTGTTCATTACCACTGTAATGTTTATATTGCATCTTATTCTGCCCTGGAATCTTAAACTGTCGTTCCACATTAAATCAATATTGGTATTCCGAATATAATATTGAATGTTAAAAAATAATCTATGAACTTTTAATAAGATCTTTATAAAATTGTTTCGTTTTCTCCATTACTTAATCAGTAATGGGTTCGTGTGGAAAACACTAGGGTGCAGCTCAACACATGTATTGAAAGGAAATTCTTTGCTACGAGAGACTTGGCCATCATTAATACTGATAAAGTCGCTCGTGGCGATACATTTAACAAGTGTCCTGAACTGTATACAGATGTCTTTCTTGCACAATTTTGGTACCACCTTCTATTTACAACTACCAATTGTTTATCCTAAATCTTTCATACGAATTCATTTTTAAGAAAGGTACAAGCTTTGTTGCCAGGTTACTTTATATAATTTGGAAGTCAAAGCCAAGTCAGAGAAAGTTCTGACAAGCTCCTTATGTCAGTATTTAGGTTATTATATAAAGAAAAACTATAGCCATGAAGCCTAACATTGTGTTAAGAGTTGGTACTGGCGGCTGGACACTGGTATTTGAGATCATTGCTTGTGATCTTTCATCTCTGCCTGTGGGTTTCCAAGTTGTATTTATGTTTAATACTGCTGTATTATAAAATCATTATATTAATTATCAATGAAGTGAAGTTGGACGTCACTAACTGCCGCTCCAGATTATCCAGGTCCCTGAAGACTACTTCTGACATCAGCCACGGAAATGGTTTCCTAAGTTCTTGACAGGAGCAAAGTCTGCAGTTCTATATATCTGCCGCGTTTTGAGACCATTTTTAAAATTTTGCCGAAAATCAGTTCCCAAGGAAGTTTGTGTTAAAGACCAGTACTGACTTAACAACGGATTCTTTTAAATAGTCATGAGTGCCATGTTCAGCCATTCTGATACATTGTTGTTGAAAGTCACTCACTGTTTACTGTATGAGAGCCAGTCATGACCCAGAGTGACGTTATTCTCCTCTACAACGATTACACTCTGATTATTGAGCGTCGACTATTACTGGGCGATGAGCAGAGCCTCCACCACTACTTGCAATGAATGACCCACACTGCCTGAACTCTTCGTGAAATACAATGGTCTTGCATACCAATGTATTACTTATAGATGTCTTTCTGTAAGTTAAAGTAGACATCTCTAGCGCATTTACCAATAAATTTTTGTATAAGCGATCTAGAAACTTGTGCATAAACATTAGGATAAAAAGTTTTCTTCAACTCTTAAAATTTTCCAATACCGAGTTTTTTTTTTTTAATGGCGTGCAACGCAAGCCAGGGCAGTCATGGGACTTTCTGTATATTATTCTGGATACATATCTTTGCTGTTCCACAAATGTTCAGCTTTTATTTAATTATTTCTGTGCAATGTCGAAAGTTCCTCTACTATTTAGCTAATTTTTCCAAACAGTATCTAGCGTTAGGATTTTTTTTTTCTAAAAATTAATCTTCAAAAAAATATATATAAATCATACCATTCTCTAATGGTTCACATTGTTTTCTCAACTCAAAGACGTATAAAAAATATACGTGTGCCGGGGTCGTATATTTTTCTCCTTATTGCAATGAATTTCATTGATTCTCAACTTTTCCTGCACCATTAACCCCCTCAGCTTGATGTATTTCTCCATCTACTCTCTTACTTCCATACAAAAAAAATTATCGGCATCATAAAGGGACAGAAAAACAAGGTCAGAAAAAAATAAATTATTCAGGATTTAAGAATATTTACCCTTTGCCATGTAATTTTTTTTACCCCCAAGAGGTAAATTTACCCCTGGTTGAGAATCACTGTCTAGAACATCTCATCGTTCATTGGTATGGGGAGAGGAGAAAAAATGAGATTAGAATGGGAAGAGGATGTAAGGAAAAGAAGAGAAGGGTAAAGAGAGAATAGAATGAGACTAGAGATAGGTTAGGAGAGCAAAGTTGGGGGTTGAGGAAGAGAGAAAGGACAGAGAGAAAAGACAGAGAAAGGACAGACAGTAAAGAGAAAAGACTGAGGGTGTACAGGAGAAAAGCAAGAGAAAATATTACCCTGAGAAAGACACTCAAACAAGTCCAGGTGATTACCCGGCCAGTGAGTGGCCACGCCTAGTCTGACCCACGCCTGGTCTGACCCACGCCTAGTCTGACCCACGCCTGGTCTGACCCACGCCTGGTCTGACCCACGCCTGGTCTGACCCACGCCTGGTCTGACCCACGCCTGGTCTGACCCACGCCTGGTCTGACCCACGCCTGGTCTGACCCACGCCTGGTCTGACCCACGCCTGGTCTGACCCACGCCTGGTCTGACCCACGCCTGGTCTGACCCAGCACACCTCAGTAACCTCGACTGTGTTAGAACACTAACTAACCTTCCCACCACAGACATCAAGCCGTGGGGACCAACATCCCTGAACCCTTACCATATACATTAATATTATTATCGTAAGTAAGCACTAACCTGGAGTTTACCTGGAGAGAGTTCTGGGGGTCAACACCCCCGCGGCCCGGTCTGTGACCAGGCCTCATGTTGGATCAGAGTCTGATCAACCAGGCTGTTAATGCTGGCCGCACGCAGTCCAACGTACGAACCACAGCCTGAATGGTCAGGTACCGACTTTAGGTGCCTGTCCAGTGCCTGCTTGAAGACACCCAAGGGTCTATTGGTAATCCCCCTTATGCATGCTGGGAGGCAGTTGAACAGTTTTGGGCCCCTGACACTTATTGTGTTGTCTCTCAACGTACTAGTGGCACCCCTGCTTTTCATTGGGGGGATGTTGCATCGTCTGCCGAGTCTTTTGCTTTCGTAGGGAGTGATTTTCGTGTGCAAGTTTGGTACTAATCCCTCTAGGATTTTTCAAGTGTATATAATAATGTATCTCTCCCGCCAGCGTTCTAGGGAGTACAGGTTTAGGAATTTCAAGCGTTCCCAGTAATTGAGGTGGTTTATCGCAGTAATGCGTGCTGTGAAGGTTCTCTGCACATTTTTTAGGTCAGCAATTTCAGAGTGTCATCATGGACTTGACATCCCTGGTTTTGAAGGTTCTCATTATCCATCCTGTCATTTTTCTGGCAGATGCGATTGATACAATGTTATGGTCCTTGAAGGTGAGATCCTCTGACATGATCACTCCCAGGTCTTTGACATTAGTTTTTCGCTCTATTGTGTGGTTGGAATTTGTTTTATACTCCGTTGAAATATTAATTTCCTCACGTTTTCCATGTCGGAGTAATTGAAATTTCTCATCATTGAACTTCATATTGTTTTCTGGAGCCCATTTAAAGATTTGGTTGATGCCTGCCTGGAGTCTTGCAGTGTCGTCAATGGTGGACACTCATGCAGATTCGGGTGTCATCTGCAAAGGAAGACACGACACTGTGGCTTATATCCCTGCCTATGTCCGATATGAGGATGAGGAACAGGATGGGAGCGAGTACTGTGCCTTGTGGAACAGAGCTTTTCACAGTAGCTGCCTCAGACTTTATTCTGTTGACTACTACTCTTTGTGTTCTACTTGTTAGGAAATTATAGATCCATCTACCAACTTTTCCTGTTATTCCTTTATCACGCATTTTGTGTGCTATTACACCATGGTCACATCTGCATTCTGTTTGTCTTCTAGAGCATCCAGGACCTTGTCGTAGTGGTCCAGTAGTTGGGACAGACAGGAGCGACCTGCTCTAAACCCAAGCTGCCCTGGGTTGTGTAACTGATGGGTATCTAGAGTGGCGATCTTGCTTCTTAGAACCCTTTCAAAGAATTTTATATGGGACGTTAGCACTATTGGTCTGTAGTTCTTTGCTATTGCTTTACTGCCGCCTTTGTGAAGTAGGGCTATGTCTGTTGTTTTTAGTAACTGCAGGACGACCCCAGTGTCCATGCTCCCTCTCCATAGAATGTTAAAAGCACGTGATAGCCCCTATCAAGTGCAGTTCTTGATGAACACTGAGTTCCATGAGTCTGGGCCTGGAGCGGAGTGCATGGGCATGTCATTTATCGCCTTTTCGAAGTCATTTGGCGTCAAGATAATGTCAGATAGGTTTGCGTCTACCAAATTCTGTGGCACTCATAAAAAATCATTTAGGTCTTCGACTCAGCCTGGTTAGCGGCTCGCTAAAAACGGAGTCATACTGGGACTTTAGTAACTCACTCATTTCCTTGGCTTTTAGTTCTTCCCGCGTTTTTTTATTCCTGTAAGATTAAAGATCCTTTAGTTTCAGTTCGATGTTTGCTATTTCTCTGGCCAGTGTCTCCCTACGTATTTCAGATATATTGGCCTCTTGTAGCCGCTCTGTTATTCTTTGCCTTCGCCTGTATAGGGAGCGCCTCTCTCTTTCTAGTTTACATCTTCTCCTCCTTTTCCTTAAGGGAATTTGCCTTGAGCAAACCTCAAGTGCCACAGAGTTAATTTGTTCTAGACATAGGTTAGAATCCGTGATGCTTTGGCTATCTTCCCAGTTTATATCATTTAGGACTTGGTCCCACCTTATGTTTTGTTATTGAAGTTGAATTTGGTGAAGGCTCCCTCGCGACTGATCACATTTTGTCGGTCTGGAGAACCACCCTTCCCCCCCCCCCACATACATGTCTGGACCTTTATTATGTTGTGATCTGAGTATATATTTTTTTGATATGATGACATTTCGTATCAGATCATCATTATTAGTGATGATGTAGTCCAGCGTATTCTCCAATCTTGTAGGCTTCATTATTTGCTGGTTTAAGGTGAATTTGGTGCAGAGACTTAAAATCTCGTGTGTGTGCAAGTTATCATCTGAGCTGCCCCCTGCTACATTATTTGCAATATTCCTCCATTTTAGGTGCCTTAGGTTGAAATCCCCCAGGAGCAAGATGTTGGGGGCAGGAGCTGGAAGGTTTTCCAGACAGTGGTCAATTTTCAGAAGCTGTTCCTGGAATTGTTGGGACATTGCATCCGGAGGCTTGTAGACAACCACGATGTGTCTAATTTATAACTTGTCGGTTCTCTGAACCATTCATCTACACGATGACCAGGTTTTGATTCTCGATCTTTACTGCTAAAACTTCAACTACATCATTCGAGTCATTTAGTAGTTCTGAGCAAATAAGTGACTGATATATAGGCCAACCCCCATTCCCTTTTGCCTGTTCACTCTGTCACACCTGTATAGGTTGTAGCCCGGGATCCATATTTCATTGTCCAAGTGAACCTTTATGTGGGTCTCTGTGAAAGCCGCAAACATTACATTTGACTCTGTAAGCAGTCCATGGATGTAAGGTATCTTGTTGTTTGTTGCTGGCTTTAGACCCAGTATATTTGCAAAGATGAACGTCGTCGGATTGGTGGTATGGGGGGTCTTTTTTTCCTGGCACTAATATCTGTTGTTCTGGAGTGGAGGCCATTGACTGTGATTCCACTCTAGAAATGATTGCAGTTGGTGTACGATTTCTGTCATTTCCTGCCAGCTTTTTTTCCTTCCTGGCACTAAAAAACCTCTCTCTCTGGAGTGGCTTTGGCTACCCAGGTTTTCCCATGGTCTGGATGTTCTGTGTCGTCTTGTACCCTTTAGGTGGTGTGCCTGGCAATATAGGTTATAGCACTGTCTTTCCTGAACTGATGAGTGACACATTTCAGGGTGGAAAAGCTTACAGAAAGGGAGGTTGCATTTTCCTGTTGTTATATGGGCACGGCATTTTCTGGGGTGGTCAAAGTTGCATGTCCCATCTGTTTTCCCAGATATCCCATGGAAATAAATGGTATAAAATACCGACACAATGGAAAAATAAACACATAAGCAGTATAATGTGATCCTTTATTGACAACGTTTGCCCACGCAGTGGCATCACAGACAGATCTACCTGGAAAATGAGTAACATGAAGATATATATAGGGTATAGTCAGGTGGAGAATGCTGGGTCAGGTGGAGAAAGCTGCAGCATTCTCCACCTGACTATACCCTATATATATCTTCATGTTACTCATTTTCCAGGTAGATCTGTCTGTGACTCGATAAAGCCCACTGCGTGGGCGAAACGTTGTCAATAAACGATCACATTATACTGCTTATGTGCTTATTTTTCCAGATATCCCATGCCTGCAGATACCAAGTGCATAACATTTGCATAGGCCTGGTTTCAGTTTGCCTTGGTTTTTTGTGACTGTATTCCCTAATGGTGCGTGGTTTCCTATCTCATTTCTATCTTCAGCACTAATGCTAACAATGGAGCCTTCATCAGTTATTTCTGGTAATATATCTTCAATATTTCTCGGGGCATCCCCTTGTTTACTATCTACCGTGGTATTGCTAGTTTGTAACATTGGTTTTTGTATGTCCTTGTCTACACCTGTTTCCCCACTAGAGCTGTTCCCCTTCAGGCCACCATCATTTATTTCTCCATTCTTACAGTTACTGTCTACCAAAACAGCATTTGTATGAGGGACGATAGCACCATCTGGCCCAGATTCTTTATTTTCCCAACTGATATAGAATGCCGTCATGTTTTTTTATGAAGGCCGGTTTGTTGTTATCATCTTTTAATATCAATGTGATTTTATTCCACAGTTCGGTCTCATTTGGGCATACCCAAAAACACTTCCCTGGTTTAATATCTCTTGTAGACGATTCCTCAATATACCTGCACAAGGGGCGTGGCTCCATTTCCCACAGAAGTTGCATGTAATCTATGCAGTAGAACGTTTGTTTGTTTGGTTGCAGACTACACAGGTTTTCATGATTGATTTTTATTGGTTGTTTTACTGCTTAGCATATACAAAATATAATTCCAAAGAAGTTAATGGCTACGGCTTCCACATTCCTACCGCCAATTAATCTAATTTACTGCCTATAAACAAGTCTTCATCAAATACATGGGTAGTTTTGATAGGGACGTACCTTGTATGGGCCAGTAAGCCTTCTGCAGTGTTCCTCCATTTTTATGTTAAGAACATGAGAACATAAGAAAGGAGGAACACTGCAGCAGGCCTGTTGGCCCATACTAGGCAAGTCCTTCACAATCCGTCCCACTAACAGAATATTTGCTCAACCCAATTTTCAATGGTACCCAAGAAATAAGCTTTGATAATTCTATTTACTCATGTGCGAGTCCCACTCAAATCCAACCCCTAACCAACACGTAAAATGGGTTAACTTTCATACACCACCTCCCTCCTGGGCGCTGTGGACAAGTTATGTCTTCTGAAGCTTCAGGGTCTATAAAATTCAGTTTGACTCACGAAATCGTAACACGAGGTTAGAACCCCATGGGTTCTAATCCCACCCAAACCGTGGTTTACTCAAAGTTTATCTGGATATTATGCGTAAAGAATGTGAGCGACAATACGGTGGCTAGAACAGAATTAGCTCATAAGTGAGAGAACATACTACTTTACACTGTATTCTACGAGTGAAGTGAATGTGCAGGTTTGTTGAGTGACGTTGTTATACATAATGCAGTAGGTGTACGAGTGAAGGTGTTGTACATCTTGAGTTATGGTGCTGACAGGAGAAAGTGGTTACATGAGTGTCAGTGTACAATTAGTAAAGTATCCCCTGCAACCAGAGTAGCGGGGGAGAGAGTGTCAGTTAGCAGAGTATCCCCTGCAACCAGATAAGCGGGAGTCAGTGTACAGTTAGCAGAGTATCCCCTGCAACCAGAGTAGCGGGAGAGAGTCAGTGTACAGTTAGCAGAGTATCCCCTGCAACCAGAGTAGCGGGGGGAGAGAGTGTCAGTTAGCAGAGTATCCCCTGCAACCAGAGAAGCGGGAGAGAGTCAGTATACAGTTAGCAGAGTATCCCCTGCAACCAGAGAAGCGGGAGAGAGTCAGTGTACAGTTAGCAGAGTATCCCCTGCGTCGCTGTAAAGACAGTAACTATAGCAAACCTGGCACCAAGCTGCGGAACAAGAGTGTGATGACCTGCACACTTCCTGTTCTATAAATAAAGAGGGAAAAAAAACAATCCAGGTTTTGTTTGGTCTCGCAACTTACATTTTTGTTCATACATTTCTTTCCCTAAAACCAATAACAGCTTACTGTTACTAAGAGTTCGCTAAGAGGTGTGACTAGTGTCCATACGGTTTCTAGTATAGTGGTGGTAATTTTTTTCTTCGTTTTATTCTCCCCTGAGGGACTCTTAAATCATCGTGAACTCCCGAATTTTATTAGAAATAAATAACAAAAATCACGTTGTTTATCCTCGCCAAAAACAATTAAAACTTAGAATATATCTCAAAATTTGGCGCTTGTTCCTATGTTGAACTGGAAACATTAACTCAAATGCAGGTTGAGAATGTTGGGTAGGTTAGTTGGTTGGTGGTTGAGAATGTTGGGTAGGTTGGTTGGTGGTTGAGAATGTTGGGTGGCATGGATTGTGAGGGACGTGCCTAGTATGGGCCAACAGGCCTGCTGCAGTGTTCCTCTTTTCTAATGTTCTTAAAGGATCACATTATATTTTATTTATTTATTTTCCCATCGTGTTGGTATTTTATACCTTTTATCTCCACCTATGTTAAATGCTCCTTAATTTTCATAGACCACCACAGACTCCTTGCAACGTTGCAGTGAACCCAAGTTTGAGACAGTTCTCTACCATGTTGTAATGACACTCGGCTCACCATCCAAAAAACCCAGATTCGAATCCTGGAAGGTGGGGAGACTTCAAGTTTCCTAACACCTGTTTGTGTCAAAACTCCAGGCCAGTGCGTAAGCCACTGGACCAGCTGACTACAATAAGAGTCATCCATCTTGGAATTTTTATACACCACAGGCAAGTTAAGAACATAAGAACATAAGAAAGGAGGAACACTGCAGCAGGCCTGTTGGCCCATACTAGGCAGGTCCTTCACAATCCGTCCCACAAACAGAATATTTGCTCAACCCAATTTTCAATGCTACCCAAGAAATAAGCTTTGACAATTCTACCCACTCATGCGAGTCCCACTCAAATCCAACCCTCTCACTCATGAATTTATCCAACCTAAATTTGAAACTACCCAAGGTCCTAGCTTCAATAACCCTACTAGGCAGACTGTTCCACTCATCAACTACCCTATTTCCAAACCAATACTTTCCTATATCCTTTCTAAATCTAAACTTATCTAACTTGAATCCATTATTGCGGGTTCTCTCTTGGAGAGATATCCTCAAGACCTTATTTATATCCCCTTTGTTAATACCCATTTTCCACTTGTATACCTCGATCATGTCTCCCTCATTCTACGTCTTACAAGTGAATGTAATTTTAGGGTCTTCAATCTTTCTTCGTAAGGAAGATTTCTAATGCTATGTATTAATTTAGTCATTCTACGCTGAATGTTTTCTAACGAATTTATGTCCATTCTGTAATATGGAGACCAGAACTGAGCTGCGTAATCTAGGTGAGGCCTTACTAATGATGTATAAAGCTGTAATATAACCTCTGGACTTCTGTTGCTAACACTTCTGATATAAATCCCAGTAATCTATTTGCCTTATTACGTACGCTTAGGCATTGCTGTCTTGGTTTAAGGTTGCTGCTTACCATCACCCCCAAGTCCTTCTCGCAATCTGTATGGCTAAGTTCTACGTTATTTAACTTATAAGTGCTTGGGTTATGGACACTCCCAAGCTTCAGAACCTTGCATTTATCTACATTGAACTGCATCTGCCACTTTTCTGACCAGGAATTGAGTCTGTCTAAATCCTCCTGAAGTTCCCTGACATCTACGTTAGAATCAATTATCCTACCTATCTTCGTGTCGTCGGCGAATTTGCTTATATCACTAGTAATTCCTCATCAAGGTCATTGATATATATTATAAATAACAACGGGCCTAAGACTGATCCCTGTGGAACACCACTTGTTACAGATCCCCACTCGGATTTAACCCCATTTATGCACACTCTCTGCTTCCTATTGGTGAGCCATGACTCGATCCATGACAGCACTTTTCCCCCAATGCCATGAGCTGCCACTTTCTTTAACAGTCTCTGGTGCGGTACTCTATCAAAAGCCTTACTAAAGTCTAAATAAACAATATCGAATTCTTTATCGTGATCAACAGCCTCAAAAGCTTTACTGAAGAAGGTTAATAAATTAGATAGGCAGGAACGGCCCTCGTGAATCCATGCTGGGTATCATTAATCAAATTATGGTTATCTAGATGGCTTCTAATAATATCAGCTATAATTGACTCTAGTAATTTGCCTACAATTGAGGTCAGGCTTATTGGGCGGTAGTTTGACGGTAGTGACTTGTCCCCTGCTTTAAAAATAGGAATTACATTAGCCATCTTCCACATATCAGACACTACACCTGTTTGAAGAGATAAATTAAAAATGTTAGATATTGGTTCACAGAGTTCCATTTTGCATTCCTTAAGAACCCTTGCAAAAGCTCATCAGGACCCGGCGATTTATTTTGTTTCAGTTGGTCCAGCTGTTTCATAATCATTTCGCTAGTGACTGTGATATTACATAATTTATCTTCTTCTGGGCCTCTGTAAAAATTAATTACTGGGATATTATTTATGTCTTCCTGTGTGAAAACCGAGAGAAAATAATTATTAAAAATAGAGCACATATCATTCTCCTTGTCAGTTCCGTAGTTTATTAGTAACCTCTGTGTTACGTAGAAGTAAATAGGTACCTGGGAGTTAGTCTAGTGTTGTGGATCACATCTTAGGGAGGGACGTCAGGTTCCCACACTAACTTTCCTGGGTTATCCTTGACGCTGGTGAGGGGCTCTTGATCTAGGGAATTGGATCTGTATAATCCCTACGGGTTTAGCGCTCCCCCATGATTACAATATAATATTCATAAGAACATAAGGAGGAACACTGCAGCAGGCTTACTGGCCCATATTAGTCAAGTCCTTCTTAAACCCAAACCCACTAATAAAAATATATGCCCAACCCATTTTCAGAGCAACCTAACCAATAAGCTCGGGTTGAAGTGTAGCTCCTGGTTGACATCCACGCGCGCTGGGGGAGACTTTCACCAGGGAGGAATGCTGACTCTTCGCTGACGTCTGACAAAAACAAAACTTACCCAAAGAAAAGCAGAATCTGGGAAGGGGGGGGGAACTTTCCTCTCCCCCCCCAAAAAAAAATAAACGAGAGAAAAAGTCGTGGTGACGCAGACGTTGGTAGTCTGATGACGCAGCTCAGTGACGCTTCTGGTCATGTGACCGACGCCTTCCCCTGGCTTACTGCTCCACCACGCACAATAAAAATGCTCGACATGACACGGTGAGATGTGTGTGTTTGCAAGGAGAACAACCCAGAGAAATATTGATGATCAACCCAAGAGAAAGTTTTGTCACAAGAGGAAGTCAATAAGGTTAATAACCTCTCAGTGTTGATGTGGGGAGGGGAGGGAGGGAGAGTGTTGATGAGGGGAGGGGAGTGAGGGTGAGTGTTGATGTGAGGAGGGGAGGGAGGGTGTTGATGAGGGAAGGGAGGGTGAGTGTTGATGTGGGGAGGGAGGGAGGGTGAGTGTTGATGTGGGGAGGGGAGGGTGGGTGAGTGTTGATGTGGGGAGGGAGGGAGGGTGAGTGTTGATGTGGGGAGGGAGGGGAGAGAGTGTTGATGTGGGGAGGGGAGAGAGTGTTGATGTGGGGAGGGAGGGAGTGTTGATGTGGGGAGGGAGGGAGAGAGTGTTGATGTGGGGAGGGAAGGAGAGTGTGTTGATGTGGGGAGGGAGGGAGTGTTGATGTGGGGAGGGAAGGAGAGAGTGTTGATGTGGGGAGGGAGAGAGTGTTGATATGGGGAGGGAAGGAGAGAGTGTTGATGTGGGGAGGGAAGGAGAGAGTGTTGATGTGGGGAGGGAAGGAGGAAGGGAGACACAGAGACTAACACAAGACAACAGAGGTGGTGTGAGTGTAATACTCAGTAGAGTCGAAATCACTTGTTCTTTGTGTTGTTTATCTAACCCACGCTAGGCAGACCCACGCTAGGCAGACCCACGCTAGGCAGACCCACGCTAGGCAGACCCACGCTAGGCAGACCCACGCTAGGCAGACCCACGCTAGGCAGTCCCACGCTAGGCAGTCCCACGCTAGGCAGACCCACGCTAGGCAGACCCACGCCTAGGCAGTCCCACGCTAGGCAGCCCACGCTAGGCAGTCCCACGCTAGGCAGACCCACGCTAGGCAGTCCCACGCTAGGCAGTCCCACGCTAGGCAGTCCCACGCTAGGCAGTCCCACGCTAGGCAGTCCCACGCTAGGCAGTCCCACGCTAGGCAGTCCCACGCTAGGCAGACCCACGCTAGGCAGACCCACGCTAGGCAGACCCACGCTAGGCAGACCCACGCTAGGCAGACCCACGCTAGGCAGACCCACGCTAGGCAGACCCACGCTAGGCAGACCCACGCTAGGCAGACCCACGCTAGGCAGACCACGCACATTTACACAGTACGTTCACGTTGTGGGTAATTTGGTAACTACTGTGAGGTGAGGTACTGACGAGAGAGACACATTAAGAACATCGTTAGTGAGAGATGCTGGTGGTCACTATGTCTTTATATTACAAAATGGAGAAGCGCTAAAACAGTAAGAGTTATGCCGGAGCGTCCTTCCCCAAAGTAGGGGAGGACGCTCCGGTTCCTTGAATCAAGAGCCCACCACCAGCTTCAAGGCATCCCCGTCCCTACAAGACCACCACTACTCAACTACATCAAATTTTCACTTGGCTGTGACGCTGATGCCTTGGCCAGTACTACAGTAGGTCTATGTTGCGGTACAGTAGGCCTATATGGCAGTAGGTTTATGTTGCAGTACAGAAGGCCTATATGGCAGTAGGTTTCTGTGGCAGTACAGAAGGCCTATATGACAGTACTCTCACTCCAACAGCTCGTTAAATCGTAAAAATAATTCACTTGCGTTCACTCGCTCTTACCTTACATGTTCACACAAGTCTGTTGGATGTCCAAACCTCTAGCAATCAAAACCTCTTCCCTCCAACCTTTCCTGAGACGTCGTCCCCTACCCATCCTTCCCTCCACATCAGATTTATATACCCTAATAGTCAACATATTTTGCTCCAACCTAAGTCCAAACAACCTCAACAATCCCAACTCCTCTGTCCTGTGAGTAATGTTTTTGGTAACCCAACACTTGATCTTCACCTCCAAGTTCTCCATATTCACACCACACATTGACCTTAAACATAACATCCCTGCTACCAGTCTCCCCATCGCTAAAACATTTAAAACCCATACCTCACACCCATATAATAGTGTTGGTTCCACTATCCCACTTTTTGCATCCATGGATAAGGTTAACTGTCTCAGATGCCTCAATACACAACCCACCTTTTTTTTCTGTCAGGTCTATTGTTAACCTCATCTCAGACGCATCTGTTGACAAGTCCACTGCCGAATAGGTGAACACATTTACTTCCTCGATGCTCACTATTTCTCTTACGCTCTTGGCATTCTCCCGACACTCAATGTCTGGAGAATGTTACGTACATGATGGGAATGGTAGTTCCAGTTACTTCAGTAATGAGGGTCTCTGATTGTCCTACCAACGACTCTCCTACTTATGGTCATCGTACCTATGATCGTCGTATCAATGATCGTCGTACCTATGATCGTCGTACCTATGATCGTCGTACCTATGATCGTCGCACCAATGATCGTCGTACCAATGATCGTCGTACCTATGATCGTCGTACCAATGATCGTCGTACCTATGATCGTCGTACCAATGATCGTCGTACCTATGATCGTCGCACCAATGATCGTCGTACCTATGATCGTCGTACCAATGATCGTCGTACCTATGATCGTCGTACCAATGATCGTCGTAGCAATGATCGTCGTAGCAATGATCGTCGTACCTATGATCGTCGTACCTATGATCGTCGGACCAATGATCGTCGTACCTATGATCGTCGGACCTATGATCGTCGTACCTATGATCGTCGTACCTATGATCGTCGTACCTATCGTGCCTATGATCGTCGTACCTACGATCGTCGTACCTATGATCGTCGTACCTATGATCGTCGTACCTATGATCGTCGTACCTATGATCGTCGTACCTATGATCGTCGTACCTATGATCGTCGTACCAATGATCGTCGTACCTATGATCGTCGTACCTATGATCGTCGTACCTATGATCGTCGTACCTATGATCGTCGTACCTATGATCGTCGTACCTATGATCGTCGTACCTATGATCGTCGTACCTATGATCGTCGTACCTATGATCGTCGTACCTATGATCGTCGTACCTATGATCGTCGTACCTATGATCGTCGTACCTATGATGTCGTACTGATCCGTACCTATGATCGTCGTACCTATGATCGTCGTACCTATGATCGTCGTACCTTGATCGTCACCTATGATCGTCGTACCGATGTCGTACATGATCGTCGTACCTATGATCTCGTACCAGATCGTCGTACCTATGATCGTCGTACCTACGATCGTCGTACCTATGATCGTCGTACCTATGATCGTCGTACCTAGATCGTCGTACCTATGATCGTCTATGATCATCTCTATGATCGTCGTACCATGATCGTCGTACCTATGATCGTCGTACCTATGATCGTCGTACCTAGATCGTCGTACCTATGATCGTCGTACCTATGATCGTCGTACCTACGATCGTCGTACCTATGATCGTCGTACCTATGATCGTCGTACCTATGATCGTCTGCTGGAAGACTGGATGGACGAGGAGAGATCATGAGTAATCACTTATAACTATTTTACTATTATTAGTGTCAGTGTTTTACTCTCGTGGGAGACTGCTACCTCATTTGTCATACAACACTTGGGAAATAGGAGGTGATGGGTGTATTCCAAAGAAGGGGATGGTAGCTACTATTCCTTGGATCAAGAGCCCTTCGCCTGCATCACTGCACTTTCCCCTAGACGGGTCACATATTTACATCATGCTCAAGACTCTGAATTGTTGAATAATACACAAGATGTTGTAGGGCATCGTCTGGCTTGTTAACTCTATACGACTAAGAACCAGACCTTGATCCACCGGGAGGCCTGGTCAAGGACCGGGCCGCTAGGGGCGTTAACCCTCGCAACGACCTCCTGGCAAGTAGATAAGTAGGGTTCACACTTGGCAGGTCTGTATCTCCATATTTTTTTTTTTTTTTTTTTTTTTGTGTGTGTGTGTGTGTGTGTGTATGTGTATGTGTGTGTGTGTGTGTGTATAACATACGATGTTTTTCGGTGAGTGTGGGGTCCCACAGAGTATCCCTGTACTGTCCCACACCGTAATCATACTTCTTAATAATCAATGTATGTATCCTAGGGCAGTGATCCCAGATAAGTATCCCGGTATCCCGTAAGTCAGTCCCATCTACTTTAATACAGGCAAAAAGATAACATAAGAACATAAGAAAGGAGGAACACTGCAGCAGGCCTGTTGGCCCATTCTAGGCAGGTCCTTCACATTCCATCCCACTAACAGAATATTTGTTCAACCTAATTTTCAATGCTACCCAAGAAATAAGTTTTGATAATTTTATTTACTCATGTGCAATTCCCACTCAAATCCAACCCCTTTCACTCATGAATTTATCCAACCTAAATTTAAAACTACCCAAGGTCCTTGCTTCAATAACCCTACTAGGCAGACTGTTCCACTCATCAACTACCCTATTTCCAAACCAATACTTTCCTATATCCTTTCTAAATCTAAACTTATCTAACTTGAATCCATTATTGCGGGTTCTCTCTTGGAGAGATACCCTCAAGACCTTATTTATATCTCCTTTGTTAATACCCATTTTCCACTTGTATACCTCGAACATGTCTCCCCTCATTCTACGTCTTACAAGTGAATGTAATTTAAGGGTCTTCAATCTTTCTTCGTAAGGAAGATTTCTAATGCTATGTATTAATTTAGTCATTCTACGCTGAATGTTTTCTAACGAATTTATGTCCATTCTGTAATATGGAGACCAGAACTGAGCTGCGTAATCTAGGTGAGGCCTTACTAATGATGTATAAAGCTGTAATATAACCTCTGGACTTCTGTTGCTAACACTTCTTGATATAAATCCCAGTAATCTATTTGCCTTATTACGCACGCCCAGGCACCGCTGTCCTGGCCCAAGGCTGCTGCCCACCATCACCCCCAAGTCCTTCTCGCAATCTGCATGGCCAAGCTCCACGTTATTCAACCTACAAGCGCTCGGGCTACGGACACTCCCGAGCCCCAGAACCCCGCACTCATCCACACTGAACTGCATCTGCCACTCCTCCGACCAGGAACCGAGTTTGTCCAAATCCTCCCGCAGCTCACTGACATCCACGTCTGAATCGATTATCCCACCCATCCCCGCGTCATCAGCGAACTCGCTCACATCACCAGAAATTCCCTCGTCAAGGTCACCTACACATATTATAAACAACAACGGGCCCAAAACCGATCCCTGAGGAACGCCACCCGTTACAGATCCCCACTCCGACCCAACCCCATCCATGCACACCCTCCGCCTCCCATTGGTGAGCCATGACTCGATCCATGACAACACCCCCTCCCCAATGCCATGAGCAGCCACCCCCCCTAACAGTCTCCGATGTGGCACCCCATCAAAAGCCCCACCAAAATCCAAACAAACGATATCGAACTCTTTATCACTATCAACTGCCTCAAAAGCCCCACCGAAAAAAATTAACAAACCAGTTAGGCAGGAACGGCCCCCGATGAATCCATGCTGAGTATCATCAACCAAATTATGCCCATCGAGATGGCTTCCCATGTTATCAGCCACAATCGACTCCAGTAATCTGCCTACAATTGATGCCAGACCTACTGGGCGGCAATTTGACGGCAACGACCCGTCCCCTGCCCCAAAAACAGGAATCACACCAGCCACCCTCCACGTACCCGGCACCACACCCGCCCGAAGAGACAGGTCAAAAATGTAAGATTTCTTCGGGTTTTTAACCCCGGAGGGTTAGCCACTCAGGATAACCCAAGAAAGTCAGTGCGTCATCGAGGACTGTCTGTCTTATTTCTATTGTGGTCCTTAATCTTGTCCCCCAGGATGCGACCCACAACAGGTGTAAGGAAACACGTCGAAATGTTTCTACCCCGCCGGGAATCAAACCCGGGCCCTCCGTGTGTGAAGGGAGAGCTTTGCCAGCCAGACCACGTGATCCATAAGTTTCTAGTACAATTAAATATCAGCGTTGAAAGTTTGAAGACAATCAGATCAGATTTTGCCGCTGAAGTTGCTAGTTTATTGTTTATTGTGGAGGGCAACGCAGGAGCATATGGACACACAAAACACCTAGCAACTAGGCCCCAAAGGGGGTAACAGGTGTACATCTAGATTTATATCTAGAGTTCACTTATCTGTTGGAAGCAAATTTAGGAAATTTACTTAATATGTCTGGTATCTTATTTTCATTAATAAGATACCTTGATATATCACATAGTTTATTATATTGTCTATCTCTATATTCCTCATTAAGTGGACAATTAACCCCAGTGTTAAAGCTAGTGATCATAACAGTAGATATTCAAGAGAGCCGCATATATCGTAAGCATATATCTAAATTTCTTCAATAATAATTCCAAACTGGCAACTACAGAGCCCTAAACCAGTGCGACCTTTCCAGTGAGTAGGATGAACCGGCTTTGAAGAGGCATTCCCTTGTTATTACACAGACCTCAGTTCTAATATGCATCGGCACTATAGCTGAAACCGCTCAGGCGAAGGTTTAAAGACGATCGTACGAGGCATTAACAAGTTATTGACTGATAACCTGTAGTTCATTTTTTTCCAAGTTCTTCAGTGAAACTGGTATATACTTAAGCCAAAATGAATCAAAGTTCAAAATGATCAAATTTTCAGGAGTAACCCATAAACCTGCAGGTGTACACCAGTGATCAGGGCGTGCAGGTGTACACCAGTGATCAAGGGCGTGCAGGTGTACACCAGTGATCAAGGGCGTGCAGGTGTACACCAGTGATCAAGGTCGTGCAGGTGTACACCAGTGATCAAGGTCGTGCAGGTGTACACCAGTGATCAAGGTCGTGCAGGTGTACACCAGTGATCAAGGTCGTGCAGGTGTACACCAGTGATCAAGGTCGTGCAGGTGTACACCAGTGATCAAGGTCGTGCAGGTGTACACCAGTGATCAAGGTCGTGCAGGTGTACACCAGTGATCAAGGTCGTGCAGGTGTACACCAGTGATCAAGGTCGTGCAGGTGTACACCAGTGATCAAGGTCGTGCAGGTGTACACCAGTGATCAAGGTCGTGCAGGTGTACACCAGTGATCAAGGGCGTGCAGGTGTACACCAGTGATCAAGGGCGTGCAGGTGTACACCAGTGATCAAGGGCGTGCAGGGTGTATCACCAGTGATCAAGGGCGTGCAGGTGTACACCAGTGATCAAGGGCGTGCAGGTGTACACCAGTGATCAAGGGCGTGCAGGTGTACACCAGTGATCAAGGTCTAGCACAGGAGACACTCGCCACAATTACACACAACCCAAATTGTTTAATAAAATTGGTAAATTAAAACATGATCAAAACAAAATCAATAGGACCTTCCCTGTGAAGGATATCCACCATCGCCGAGTGAGTCTCGTCACACATACTACAAATCCCAGTTTCTTAACTAGGATAGTAAATTTCACAAATTTGCATCCACCTATAAGTTTAGACTATCCCTAAGATACATCAGCCATTAAAGACTGAAGCCATTCACAAGAGGAAAACTAAGTTACCGCACAGAAAAATATCCCACAATTTTAAAAATATTGATAAACTGGGACCTACACTCCACAATAATTTCAGTCTTTTTAAGCAGAATGCAAGTGTTGAAAATTTGAAGTCTATCAGAAGAGGCTTTTTCAAGTTACTGCACTGAAACCAAAAACCAAGAATGGCTTATGTAAAACTGACCAGAGGTCAACTGCACATGCCAATAGTTGCATGAACTTTGCTCCAGTTGCAGTACACCAACAATGAAAATTTGATGAAGACAAGATCAGTTTAGTCTCCTGCAAATAAGCAATTGATATGTTATTGTATCGAAAAGACAAGAATGTCTTCAGTATGAGGTCGAGTGCACCGACACTTCCATTGCATTAAAATACCTTGTGATACTGGAGGTCTAGGAAGCAGTCTCAATAACATTCACAGAGGTCATGTGTGGCATGATGACCTCCACCTGTGTTTGTAATAGAATGCTACCACCAGGGTCGCTCTGTTTACCTTCACTGTCTGCCACTGGTCGCAGATACATTTGGTCCAGGTTCTCCAGAGAGTTGTCTCATTTTCTCAGAAGATGCGGCCACTTTAGAAGTTTGGAAACCTAACCCATCTTATAAGGTGGAGCATCCAGTGCACTGTCCATGATGGAGGTAGAGGCGTGCTCCTTGAATTGCTGAGAGGACTCTGTTTTTCGTTTTCCGGTCTTGCTTAGGCCCTGAAGACGACGCAGAGCCCTTGAAAGATGGAACATAAGACACCTTCCCCCGGCTAGAGGCAGAGAACCAGAGCTCCGGAATGTTTTGGGCTCTTTTTATTTTAATTTTTTGTTCTCTTTCTGGACCTTGCACACAGCCAGCAGTAAACTGGGAGGTTCTGGCACCTGACAGGACTCCAGAGAAGCAAAACAATGACTGCAAGATATTAACTATAAAATTATAGGGAAGTCTGATGCCAGCTTCCCTAACCAGATACCCAGGAAAGCTACGAAGCTAGTCCCAACAGGAGGGGGTAGTAGTATTATAATGATAACTAAGCGCTAAACCCACAAGTGAAAGGGTTATTAAAGGACCCTTCTTAGGGAAAAGAAACAAGTAACCCTTTGCAGAAGTAGGACGCCCTTCCCTTTCACCCTATGTCTCCACCAGGCTTCTCCAGGCAGACACCCCCCCATACCTTCCCCATCACCCTCCATGTCACTCGGAGAATGTATATAAAACGGTCAGGCAGGACGGTGGATACCTGGACAGGTAGTCCGGCCACCGGAAAGATACCTAAAGGCGGGAAATGATGAATCCCAGAGGAAGGGAAAGGCTCTGTTTCACAGAGAACAACCTCAGTCGGTAGGGGTCCTAGGAATGATAAGCAATGGCGGCATAAGATTAGTCAAGATTCAGGAGATAAGTCCTACTAGCCTCTGCAAAATCTGTATTCTCTACATATACAAAGAGCAGTAGCATGCACTCCCTCTTGTATACTTCACACATTGTGTCATTAGGTACGTTGTAGCTCTTACAGTCGTGGCACTGCAAGACTTCCTACAGGAGTGGGCAGTATCTAGGTCGGTGCCACATGCTACTTAAATGTTTAGCATTGCCTTATACTTGGTCCTCCGGTGACTAAATTTCTGGCACTTTAAGCATTGTACTGGGAAGTAACATATTACCAAACATCCACAAGATCCGGTTGGTGGAACGTGTGAACCAGTGAATGTGTTCACCAGAACACCTCCACCTTCCTCTTAATCTTCCAAACCATAAATCATTCAAATGATCAGAAGCCGAATGTTCTCACTTTCCCGCTCGATCAACCAATGAGAAACTATATAGTAAGAATAATGTGGCCAGCACATTCTCCAATGGGTCACCTCAATACAAGATTTAGGACAGATGCTACGACACAAGATCTCTTCATATTGTGCCTCTAAATGTCACTTCAGACCTTGTTACCTAGATGGAGCCGGATCCCAGCGTACGTGGGCGGCATGTTGCTCAGGTCTGCCAGCGGTAGTCATTGACCTCAACACAACATGAAAGTGCCCACCATTCACTGAACACAAAACACATACATCAGCAATCGCTTTATCAGCAAAGGTAAAAAAAAAAAAAAAGAAAGCTTGTCATGTCTGGAGGAAACACCTTTCCAACGCTGCTCAGGATATATATATACAGTGGTACCTCTACTTAAAAGCAACTCCCACCTCGAACAATTATGTAAGTGTATTTTTGTAGGTGCTTTTGTAAGTGTATTTTTTTAGGTGCTTTGGTAAGTGAATTTTTGTAGGTGCTTTGGTAGTTATTTGTAGGTGCTTTTGTAAGTGTATTTTTTTAGGTGCTTTGGTAAGTGTATTTTTGTAGGTGCTTTGGTAAGTGTATTTTTGTAGGTGCTTTTGTAAGTGTATTTTTGTAGGTGCTTTGGTAAGTGTATTTTTGTAGGTGCTTTGGTAAGTGTATTTTTGTAGGTGCTTTTGTAAGTGTATTTTTGGGGGTTGAATATGATTAACTAATTTCCATATATTTCTTATAAAAAATTTCTTTATGGCATTATATATATCACTTAAAACCTATTTATATATATATATATATATATATATATATATATATATATATATATATATATATATAATATATATATATATAATATATATATATATATATATATATATATATATATATATATATATAATATATATATATATGTTAGTTTTTTGTGTCCTTTCTGTTAATATAAATATTGACTATTTACTTAATGCTTTGTAAAGAAACAAGCTTGGCCCTAGGTTGGTTTATATGGTTTAATTTAATAACCTCCATAGTGGGAAAATTTATGGAATCAATAATTGCCGAGGCAATTCGTAGCCATCTTAAAAGGCATAAATTGATTAATGAATCTCAGCACGGTTTTACAAAAGGGCGTTCCGCCTTACGAATTTATTAACTTTTTTCACTAGGGTATTTGATGACGTAGATCATGGTAATGAATATGATATTGTGTATATGGACTTCAGTAAGGCTTTTGATAGAGTCCCACATCAGAGGCTTCTTCTTCTTGTAGGTTCTCCAGACTTGTCCCGGCCCGGGTCTTTTCCAGATGGTGACCCGGGACATCAGAGACTATTGAGGAAAATTAAGGCACACGGAATAGGAGAAATTTTTTCCTACTTCGACTAGTGGATGGTACCACTATGACCCCGCCTCCTGCTGCTTCACCTCACCTGACTACAGTATATAAGCACCTCTACGGCCCTGTACTGTATTCCTACAAGATTGATGGACTGAACACATCGACTACAGGCCGAGGTACTGATTATCCTCTCCTTACACCTTTCTACTTTGTATTGGACTGATGAAGCCACTGTGTGGCGAAACATTTCCTCAATAAAGATACCAAAGTGTTGCATATGTGTCTAATTTATAACTTGTCGGTTCTCTGAACCATTCATTCATCTACTTATTATGTTGTCTCTTAGGGTACTCCTGGTGCCTCTAACTTTTCACTGGGGATGTTGCCCCGCCTGCCGAGTCTTTTCCTTTCGTAGGGAGTGATTCCCATGTGCAGATTTGGGACCAGGTGTGGTGCACCCACCCAGCACTTGTTCAACTGATAGTTGAACAAGAAGAGGAACAATGACTTCTCTAATAATCCTCAGCAGTAAAATCTAACGAATAGAAAAACTACTACTATATAAGGGATCGGGGAAAAGAGTTGGGTTCCTAAGTCACGCTAAGTCATTCTAACCTTGAAACTACGGTTAAGTCACCAGGCGCCACAGAAAACGAATGAATGGTGTCTATAAAAACTGTACACAAATCCCTCTGTTGAAGTTTTAAACGCAGAAAAAAGTCAACGGGTTGGCCATTCACCTTGAACCTGACTATAACCTAACCTGAAGACTTCCAGTGTGTGTGTGTGTGTGTACTCACCTAATTGTACTCACCTAATTGTGGTTGCAGGGGTCGAGACTCAGCTGTGTGTGTGTGTGTGTGTGTGTACTCACCTAGTTGTACTCACCTAGTTGTGGTTGCAGGGGTAGAGACATAGCTCCTGGCCCCGCCTCTTCACTGGCGGCTACTGGGTCACTCTCCCTGCGCCATGAGCTTTATCATACCTCTTCTTAAAGCTGTGTATGGAACCTGCCTCCACTACATCGCTTCCCAAGCTATTCCACTTCCCGACTACTCTGTGACTGAAGAAATACTTCCTAACATCCCTGTGATTCATCTGAGTCTTCAACTTCCAACTGTGCCCTTGTTGCTGTGTCCCATCTTTGGAACATTCTGTCTCTATCAACCTTGTCAATTCCTCTCAGTATCTTATATGTCGTTATCATGTCCCCCTATCTCTCCTGTCCTCCAGTGTCGTCAGGTCGATTTCCTTAACCTCTCCTCGTAGGACATACCCTTAGCTCCGGACTAGTCTTGTTGCAAACCTTTGCACTTTCTC